>JAQGAZ010000378.1:0-65757 GCA_034692225.1 Polydesmus complanatus | reverse complement strand
ATAATTCACAACATTATCAATATCCGCTCCCATCAATATATCCCAGACAAAATCCAGGCGGCATGGATTAAAAATGTACGGAACAGTGATGTTGACTTGTATATCATTTCCCATTATTGTAACACGTGGCAACCTCTCAACAAAAAGAGACGCTATCACTAGGCCTTGTTTAAACCTACTGCACTACCGCTACTATATCCCATCATATTTTCTCCAAATATCAATCGAAATTTCAATTTCTACTCACTACTGATGCACAAAGTGTTCATAAACAATTAAATCCACTTCTGGGTATCATATTATGCCAAAAAATTAATAAAAATCCTCGAAAAAACAGAGCCCACCAGAGAGAACATGGTGTCTGGTTGAGCGCCCTCTGGCGTCCGACAGTTTTAATAAAAAATTGTATTTATTGCAAAGGTTGAATTTAAAGCATCCGCCTTCAAAGTACAGTATAGATGCCCAGGGAAGCTACTCAGCATACGAGGTCCTCTTCCCTACTCTTAGTAACATTGCTGGAATCCTTAAAATAACAATTGATCAGTCACCATTTCTCAATGTTTCTATGGTGACCAAATGCCAAAATTTTAAATTTTTAAAAGCAAAAGAACTTTTTAAAAGGATCCAAAACTTTCAAACTCTGTTCTAAACCTTAGTATTGGAGGCTATGTTTTGTCGCCTCAATTAAAAATCCGCCTGAAAAGTTGGTCAACATTTAAAAGCTGAACGTGATGCCACTTCTAGGGTTCCAAAAATGTTACCAAGATTAAGAAAGGAGTCTCCTTTGATGAGTAGTTTGTCTAGGCATCTTACTTTGAAGATGCAATCATTGATTTGAACCTGTGAAATAAATAACAAAATTTTATTACAACAGTCTCGTTACTTTAAAGTTGAATGCCACACCGTATATCTCGCCAAATTACCGGTAATCATTTTTACAAATGCATGGAAAAAAGTTCTAAGCGCATGCACGATAATTATCAAAATCCGTTAAATAAATTCTCCCTATCTCGAATAACATTCTAATTATAGCGCTCCTAATTTTTTTTTTAATTAAAAGTAATAACAATACACTATACACATGTACAGTACGGTACTAAAAAAAATCACAATTTTATAAATAATATCTACATTTATCGCGCATGAACGGTAACTGATATGCACGTATTAACTAATTAAAAATGATAAAAAAAATCAAATTAATTTCCGCACACTATATCTACATAAAAAAAAATTTTAATAAATAATTAACTTCGTTGCAAATTCATTTTCATTGTGATATCTAAATTCACTTTTGAATAAGTAAAAAAAAAAATGCCTATAAGAAAAATATAAAAAGAAAAAATTATATCGCGTGACGTCTGCAACCCCCGAGTACCCGGTATTAATAAAAAAATATTTGATCGAAAGTAGTTCAATAGGCTTCTACGTACGCTTAACTATCAATCTTCTATTATAATAACAAGAAGAAAAAAAGCAAAAAAAAATTAAAAAATAATAAAATAAACTGGAAATATTTATTCAAACGCTGTCACCAACTTTCTAGCTGTTATCTAAATAGTTAGCTATATATAGAATCATTAAAGTCCAACTAAATAAATAATACATTATTAAGAAAATGTAGCTCAGTCGTCGTCTTGACTAAGCAATAAATAAATAAATAAAAATAAAGAAGCTGCAAAAAAAAAAGATTAATCGATAACAAATCTTTTTTTTTTTTTTCTTTTCATTTTTTATTTTTCGAGTTTGGTTCTTTTGTGCAGCAGAAGATTGATAGATCTCTCAGGTTCTTTTACAAAATAAGGGGAAAAAGGCGTTAAAGAGGAGGTGGTGAATTCTCAAGTTGACCGTTGTTTAACGTAATGAGGCAGCACAATTTCAAACCAAAGGGTTAACTTTTTTTTTTATTTCTTAAAGATCATTCGGTTAAAAAAAATAAAAAAAGAGTGAAGAAGAGTGGAGAGTGAGTGATACGTGTGTTCGGGAGATGATCTTGCTATCATCAAACAAGCATTGAGAATCCACACACACACACAAAAAAAAAAAAAAAGCGTGACAAAGTCGGATGAATTAAATGTGGGCGAGGTGATCGTGGTCAACCTCATTAGCTATCATCACTAACCCATCTAATGCGCATCGTTACACGTGACACTAAAAATAACATTTTTTTTTCGTAAATATTACGGTACTATTTCACATTTTTTTTTTTGGATTTTTCAAAATAACAAAACAGCGTGAAACTATTTAATGATACACGAACTTTGATAAAAGGAGTTTCACGAAACCATAATTATTATAGTTGAACTTGGTTTTAACGTCATCGCAGGGACCATGCAATTTATGACGTTACACCCGAGTAAGGTTGCATGGAAGTACAAGCAACACTCCTCGCAACATTTGAGCGCGATTGGTGGAACACAGATTCTTTAAACGTCTTTAGAAGAAGTAAAAATAGTAAATAACCAATCTCACGCTATGAATTACATTAATTTCAGTTTACAATAATTGCGAAATTTTAAAATCTGCAGTTAGTTCAATATTACAAAAATCTTGAAAAAAAAAGTAGGTCTTTTGACTTTTTCGAACGCTATGGCCGAGGTTAACGTCTTTTCTTGATACATAAAGAGTATTTTTCTTAAGGTTAATACAATCGATTGCGACAAAATTAACGAGAGATAACGTTATATTCTAAAACGTTATAACCAAGTTGAATGGTATTTGAAAATCCTGTTTTTATTAATTAAATATAGGAACTTATCAAAAAAAAAAAATTAATCATGAACTGTATTAAATTATTTATATTTGGAATGAGGAAATTCAAAATTTGTGAGTTATTTCCAATATATTTAACATTAATCGAAAAAAAAGGGGGAGGGGTGAGACGTGCATAAAAATGCGAAAAATTCTTCACCTAATTCTCAAAAAAATTGGTTTCAACCAACGAAAAAAAAAACATCATTAAACATAAAATTCGTTATTAAAGTATTAATTTAATGGAATATTAAACCGCTATTAACTGTCGTTACAAACTCCATCTAATGCGGATCGTTACACGTGACGCTAAAAATATCATTTAATAAAAGGAATTTCAAAATCTAATTTTTATTACTAATTATAACTGGTAAGCAAAAAAAAAAAAAAATCACGAACTGAATTAAATTATTTATACTTTTTGGAATGGGGAAATACTTTCAAAATTTGAGAATTTATTTCCAATATAATATACTGTAGACTACTTAACATAAATCAAGATACGTAAACTAAATTACGAGAAATTCTTCACCTAATTCCCAAAAAACTCGATTAAAAAAATAGCGCTCACAAAAACAAACAAACAAAAAAAAGGATCATTAAAATTATAAAATGTGTTATTGATTGTAATATGTAATTTAATGAAACATTAGACCAAAAGTGCAATTTCTTACTAAATTCAAACTTCGGTCGAACTAGTAAAATTCAATTCGCTTCTTCCGCTTAAGAATAAGAAACGAGAACGTCTGGTAGCAACGAATTGCTATAGAAAAATATTAAATAGGATATTCATTATTCGAATGAAACTTTGAGCCAGTTTCAAAAAACTGCTGTATTTTTGCTTATGCTGAACTAGTCTCAAATATTTTTTAAATCATCTTCAAACTAATAATAATGCATTAAAATATATTTTACTTTAAAAGTTTAAATTAACTTAATATTTTTACAGTTTGAGCACTTAAATACATCGCTTTATTAGTAATAAACTTGTAAAAAATCACGCCTAAATACATTATTTTAATTCCAACATGAGTTTTTAAAAGATGAGTTGCGTATTAATTATTTCCTGAATAGTAATAAATGAACGTTAAAAGCGGTTCGGCTGCTTAAACTATCGTGCATACGAAAATGTAGGTTACAACTTTTATTTAAAGAAATGAAGAAAAAAAAATCTTCTTCGTAAAAAGTAGTAGTAGTAGTAGACGATTGTTATTTTGCCACTGCATGATTGATCACGTGAGCGTATACAGTTATGTGCATGCGCTGATAGACGTGGACCAGGAAATTTCGTGTTCTGACGAAAAAATAATCGACTTTTTGCGGCCAAGTTAAAAAAAATATACAAAAAACTAGCGCTTTCGAAAATGCATCTTTAAATAATAATTCCAGTGGCATTATCAAACCAGAAATTATTAATTTACCCTCAAAAAAAAAATTAAAATTAAAACGTTGAAGCTATATAATTATATAAAGTCGATTTAATAATAATATTAAAAAAAAAAACTTGCTTTCGAAATTGAATTTCAATTTCAACTGCGGTAGCTAAGCTCTAAAAACCTACTTCCAAAATTGCATTATTCAAACATTAAACGTCGGTGGTACAAATTTGAATAAATAAAAAAAATCGAAAATTCGATGATATTCATGTACTAAATTGTCAATTAACCGGATCGCCTTCGTCGCTTAAACAAATACATTTGTCATATCTCTCTTATCATTTGTTGTAGAATTTATTATTGAGGTTATTTATTGGTTTGCATTAAAATTTGAATTGCTAAAAAGCCTACAAAACGAGTATACACACATTAGATTCTCGATTGACAGAGTTGGACTGTTAGAAAATTTTGGATTATTGAATTCAATATTAAATTTTTAAAAAAAAAATATTTTATGTATTTTAAATAAAAATATTTTGCTTCTCCAATGATGTTCTAAAACATTCTATTTTTCTGGTTTCTTCCGAATTCAATGTCCCCAATCCAGTAATGATTATCTAAACCTTTTATTACGAATTACTTCGCCGCTTCGGATAATTACAGCTCTACGCTGCATTTAAAAAAATTTGAAAATACAAAATATTCAAACAAAAAAAAATTAATTACATTTTCTTATTCAAACGCGAGCTGTCCGTCAATTAAAGTTAGTCGATTTAAATAAACAAGCTTATTACAATTGACTTGAATGAGAATTAAAAACGACAACCCGTACTGGTACTAAAAAAAAATATATTTCTGAAAGCTTAAAAAAAGCTTTAAAATAAAATTAACGGTTCGTTTTTGTTATGATAATGCAAAAAGTAAAGAAAAAAAAATCATAATTTTGTCTAACAACAAAGAGGTATAATGTGCATGTATTTCTGTCGTAAACAATTGAAGATTATGTTTGGTGACATACATTATCTTCCTTCAATTTTAGGTCATTTTTGCAAATATTTATTACATTTTAAATGCGTTTTGCCGTTCAATTTTTAATCCTCAAAAAAAAACAAAAAACGTTTTTCATTCTTTCTCTGGCTTTTTTTTTTTTTTCGTTCTTATATATTTATTTTTTTTTTATACATAGACAGTATAAATATATAAAGAGATGGGTTTCTTGAACTCGTAAACAAAAAAGTCAATGGATGGTGATGAGACGACATTTTTAGTTTTTTTTTTTTTTTTAAAAAAAGTTTTTATTCCCCCCTCCATCTTATTACCACCTACTTTTCTTCTCAACACTTAAAATCATTTTGGAAGAAAGAAAAAAAAAACTACCGAGTCCACTTGTTCACTTACAAAAATTACAAAAACTGAAATTTTCCAGTTTTATCAAAAATAAACATCAGAGAAACTTCTCCAAATGATTCGTTTATTACTCCTCCCCACCCACCTACTACGTTTTTACAAACACCTTACATCCGGAATTTTTTTTATATATATAAAAAAAAAAATTAGTAACACCGATAAACTTTTACAAAAAAAAAATTTAATTGGAAACAGAAAAATATTATCTTCCATTAATATGTCGTTATCACTACATATGGCATTTTGATAGACGAGGGTCGTTCAACTATGTCAACTTCGCAGGAAAAATAATAATAATAAATTTAATTTACGTGATAAAATCTATAAACTTAAAATAATAATAATAAAAAAGTTTAAAAAACTTTTAAAACCTTATGTAATATAAATTTCGAAATTGTTTTGTAAGTTTATTGATACTGTAGTATTTTCAAATTTTTTTAAAAAACAAATAAATAATTTACAAAATAAACCAAATAAAAATGCCATTTTTAATTAGTTTCTTCAAATTTCTTAAATTTAAAATATAAAAAATCCTTTCAGCTTCAGTTTTTCTTCATTATTTTATTAATCATCAGCGCAATAATTCGCTAAAATTTGTAAATTTACCAAATTCATTTCGTTGGAAAATTATCAAAATATTTCGTTTTACAGGGCCGAAAACTGTATTTTTAACAAGAGAAAAACCAAAAAAAAAATTGTTCTTAAAATGTAAGAAACATTTTTGAAAGTACAAAATCCTCCAACAATAAAAATATTAAATGTTTTCTCTCCTAAATTCTCATTTCCACGTGTAAATAAAAAGTATAATAATAAACAGAGAGAGAAAGAAGGAAACCTATTTCCGCGCCTGAACGGTGTTTAATAAATCGTTAAAGCGAACTAAATTGGAACTAAACTAATTCTGCCGATAATAATAACAACGAAAATAATAACATAATGTACGGTATAAAAAAAAATCAACCCTCCCAAACTTAACACGATTTAAAAAGCGTACCGATGGCGTTATTTCACCGAGAGAAGGGGGGAAAAAAACACACAGTTTGCTTGGTAATCTAGCTAAACATTCTCTCACGATTAATTGAAATTGTGCTCCTAAAGTGTGCTAGAATCGATTCACAACAGGTACAAATAGTATCTAATAGTGTATCCAACGCCTCTTACTACCGATCGGTAAATTAAAAAAAAACTAAATCTTGAGAATTTCCTGCGGCGCAAACGCTACTAGTGCAACCAGCAAACGAGAGCAAAACTGAATGTTAATTATGCAAATAGCGACAGTAAATTTTTTTTTTTGCTCCTATTTATTTATTTCAATAGTTATAAAGTTGATCGATTCTATTAAATTCGCCACTTCAGGGAGTTAATGAGATGTTGCGTTTCTGAGGCGCGTATTTCCAAGATAGAAAAAATTAACAATTTTCCAAATGCAGTTTCTAACTCTTGAACCACGTATTTTGCCGAGTGCTGCACTTAACCATTTGCCGATAGCATTGCATATTACTGCTCATAATATCATTCATACGTCTATGTGGATCAAATCCACAACCGTTTTTAGAAATTTTTGAAATTTAAAAATGCATTAAACAATAATTTGTAATCACATCCTATTTTTAAGTTAATCCGTTTTTAAAAACCTTATAAGCAAAATGAAGTTTATTTTTTGTTGTTGTTTATAACAAAATAATGAACTTTTAAGATTGTTTATCTCAAAATTATGATTTCTGGGCTTAAACCACTTTGAAACTGGGTGCCTCATTTAGATACCAGTGCCCCCCAAAAATGCCATAATCTGCGCAGTTTAGCCTTATTCATAAATATAATCTGGCGCTTGAATGATGGATCAAACACAAAGGTTATAATGTAATTATAGTCTAAAGTGAAGACGAAAAAACTTTCGCTTTTCAGCGCACTTACCTTCTCAATGTTACGTCAAGTCAATATGTTAAGTCCGTCATTGAGAGGTACAGTCACGCTCCATGTCCGGTTTCATACCTTGCTTCTTCAAACATAATATCCACACCTATTTTCTCCAAAAACACATTCCACCCAACTGGTCAAATGTCCTCTTTATTTCTTTTCTCTTTTTATTTCTTTGATCTACTTTGGTAGAATCACGTATCGACTCATGTGTAAACGGAGAAGGGATGAGTTCACCAAGAACTTGTTCTAAAAAGGAAAAAAAAATAATAAGAAAAATTACGTAAAAACATGCCGAAAAGTGTGCCGTTTATAATTTACCATTCTTAATTATTGCAAAAAAATATTAATATTTTTTTTAAGGGTAAATTAGCTTAACGAATAAATGTTATCGCGTTAAACGAGGGAGTATGTTCACGGTTGAACACATGCCTTTGCCCGATTGAAATCAAAACACAAAAGGCTACCGTAACATCCAAACCTCCAGCTATTATATTAATAATAATCAAATATTTGTGCTTAATGACCTGTTTCTTAAGTCCCCACCACATCCATTGCTAAAAATCGTTGATGCAATTTTCGCGCTTAATTTTGATTCACAAACAAAAACGAGCGAGCAATTTTATTATCGATTCAAAACTACTGTATATATTTTTACCTTAAATAACAAAAAAAAAAAAAAAAAACTCAGTTTAATTAAATAATAATATACCGGTATATATATATAAAAAAAAAAGTTTTTGAACCAAAATAAACTCTCTATTCTTCTTCTAAACTCACGTCACAATCGTAAAACACTTTCCCCATAGCCATTTCCGCAATATCTATGATAATTAATCAGATGTCATTAGTTAATTTTTTCATTTCTTTTTCGAATAACATGGCGCATAATGTACTCCTATAATATGTATACGTATTTTTTTTTTTTTTTAATATTGAAATAATTGCTGATGGCGGCTAAAAGCTCCGCCTCCTCTCTCATCGTTATTATTTTTGAATAGAAAGCAATAAGGATGAGGAGAGTTCGATGTGGGTTGAAACAAGCGATTTGCCATCCCCAATCTGTCAGTACACTTGTATTCTTATTATTTTTTTAAATTTATAAACAGGCGAATAAGAGGCCAATTTTTTTTTCTTCTTCTTCTTCATCTCACATCGTTTAACCTGTTTTGTTTACATTCATTTGTCGTCTGTGCAATTTATGCAAAAATCGGTCAACGCAATCAACCTTTTTTTTATTTTTTTTTTGAAAAGAGAGAGAGATAAAACAACTCGCGGATAAAAAAAAAATTATTAATCTGAAAAACAAAACGAAAAATAGACGTTCCACACGATAAAACTAAAATTGTGCGGCGCATGCGCTCAAACTCGTGTAACGATTGTATTTGATGTTTTAATAACTTTTGTGTCATTATTTTTGGTCGAAGATACGTTTTAATAAACTTGACTCTCCATATTTGGAAAAGTTCAAAAAAATATACATTTTTTTAAGTTCCAAAATTTATTTTATTAAAAACACTTTAAATAAAAAAAAAATGCTGACCCAATGTACGTGGCTCCACTTTTACGTTTCCAGAACTGTTATTAAGGGTGTGGTACGTGTCTCTTTTTAGGTGGGAACTACTTCGACGGGGCTAACATTGATTTGAACTTTTGCAATAAATACAAAGTATTATTAGAACAGTTGCATTTATTTTATGCCACACCGTGTATAAATTTTTTTTTTATTCAAAATAGGAAAAAAAAAAAAAAAAGATGGGGTGCACGCATTATCATAATAATTATGACAAAATAATTCCTGCTCATATTCACGTTTCCGTGTTAAAATTCACGCGAAATGAGGGTCAACCGCAACTTTAATAAATTTTTATCATTATTTTTTTTTAATAGCGAAATATGTTTGATATCAAATGACCAAATTTCCACGTGAAACGTTGCTCTCTCAAGACGGTAGAAAAAAAACAAACCGCGCGTACCTCAAAATTCTCATTTAAATCGCGTTATTTTATATAATATTATTTGAACGGTAAAAAGAAACCGCAGCAAAACAATTTTTTTCTACTAATAATTCCATTTTTTTCCAAAAAAAATAATATTTTTTTAGACGTTTTCTATAGTTTTTCAGGTGACTTTTAGCATGTACTGTTCTATGCGGAAAGGTCATAGATGAAAATCAGGGATGCGAAACTATTATAATATAAACTTTTAAAGAAAAATGTTTACATGTCGACGACTAAAAACGGTGTTGGCTCGGTTAGAACATTGTCGAATTTTATGATGAACTAGTTTCATTTTTACCTAAACACTTAAAAAAATTACTAACAAAAAAAAATAAATATGATTTTATTTTTTCTTTTAAAAGAAAAAATTAATTGTTAAATTGAAGCGAAGTGGTAAATACAACGTCAAAAAAAAAAAAAAAAAAATGTAAAAAAAATTTCAAACTTATAATAATAATTATCATCATGTGAATTGGACTTCTCCCTTTTTCCTCCTGTAACCACCCCTTCACCTCTATATGCTTAACCCGTATAGGGTAGGTGGTGTTGGTGGTAGAAAGAATACCGTAATTCCAAAAATAATAACCGATCATAAAAATAAGTTGAAAATACGAATTAAACTAGGCCTCGAATAAAAATGTTTTTTTTTTTTAAACTTCTTTTATGCTGAAAAATTGACGTCGTCTCATTATTTATTATTTATATCTAACCAAGTGTTACTAATAAGATCTGACAATAATAGAAACGCAACAACAGTTTCGGCGCAAAAAGTTTTTTTTTTTTTTAATATTAAAATTTCTAAAAGTTTACGCACAAATCTTTTACAAATATGTTAACGAGTGTGAATTAGCTCAGTAAATTCCTCAAAATAATTTATTTGTTAAGCTCAAACAATATTTTGTTGTTGTTGTTTTTTTGCCTAAATTTTCACTTATTACCGTACATTGCGTTATCTAATTATCGCATTACCTACTTAGATTAAATCTCCGCTAATTTTTTTTAAATAAATAATGGTTTTTAATACAAAAAAAATGATTATTTAACCAAATATTAACATAATAAATTTCCACAAAAATACACTATACGGTTTTATTTTTCTTAAATAAACCACAAAAAATATCCACCCCCAATTTTTACAAAAGTAGAAATTTCACTGAAATCACTCGCAAAAAATGTTAAATTTCATTAATTATAAAAGCGTTTAATTTACACTGATATTTTAAAACAAGTACTGTATACAAGATATTATTGGGTTATTGAAAAAATACCCAAACCCATTTCTAAAGCGACTAGTTTTGTCTAAACAAAACGAATTTCTCGATTAATTTTCTTGGAAAAATTGAGTAGTTTAGTTCTAACAGGCTTGAGATAAACTAGATTAGGTTGATTGCAAGAAAAACTGGTTTTGTCTAGACTTTTAATTGTTTTTCGATAACGTACAGTATACTCAGCAATTCGGAGAATTTAAAACAAATTTAATATTATTGCACATAAATTTCGTAATACTTGGAGTAATAAACCCATTTTACTGTATTTACCCAATTTTAAGATTTATCAATTCTCTCAATATTATTTTAATAAATAAAGAATTTATTCCTTTCAATATTATGCATTTGAAGTTCTGTCAATTTTAAAAATCATTGAGAAAAAAGGTAGAATAATAATTTTTTTTTTTAAAAATTTATTTTTATTTAAAATTTGACATTGAGAAGTAGATAAAATTTGTTACGCGATATAGCAAACACCTTTGACAAATTTGAAATGTATTTTACTTTTTTTTATTATTACCGGTATTTTTTTGTATTTGTAAGCGAAATAAAAAGTTTGTTTAATAACATCGATTTGTATTTTTTTTACTTCCAAACGACAAATCCCAAAATAATGTTTTTAAAATTTCGCGAGTGTTCTCTAACGAGGTCAGAGTTAGAATTATTCCATTTGTCTCGCGTGTCAATATAGGTTGATGATCAGTGCCAAATGTCAAGAGGTTAAACACAATTTTCGCACCTCTCAAAACAATCCATCGGAGTAATTAAAGAATAATAAAACTAAATTTCCACCTCTCCACATAACAAAAATTGACGTGAGGAAGAAAATGCAGACAAATTTATTTCTTATAAAAAAAAATAAAAAATAAACTTTTTTGCCCAAAATTTCATCTTTTTTTCCTTATTTTTTTCGTTAGGAAATAAAAACACACGAATTAATCGCGTGAGAAACGGCAACCGCAATAATTCGATGAATTATTCAAAGCATGACGACATAATTATCGCCCGTTTTAAATAACGTGAAACGGATACGTGATCGTATCGTGTTCCCTTAAAACTTTATTTTTTTTTTAATTTAATAACGAACATCATCAAAAAATAGCGACAAAATATTCGCTGTACCTAATAAAAAAGAAAAAAAAATCTCTTAAAATCGGTGAAATAACACGAAGCTTAATCGAGTCAACGTTCGCACGATAAAATCAAATTAATTTGAATACGAATCTCGTTTTCTATGAATAAGAGGAGGGTTGAAGAGATGAAAAAAAAAAAAAATGACTTAAAACCCTTATTTGTAGTGAGTGTATTCCCTAATCTCATTATAACGTGCGCTCAATCGCATTCTTCACTTTGACTTTCAAAACAAAATCCGTGATTATTAATCGCCGTTCGAACAATGGGAGAGAATTTGAAAATAACTCTTCTTAAATTCTCAAAAAAAAAAAAAAAAACTTTAACTCTTTACATCTCGATGTAATCGGCGTAATAAGTTATTAAGCGAAAGAAAAAAAATATGATAATGATATGCGAATGTGAAGAGAGTGTAGGATCGAAAAAGTGGTCGTAGGCGATGCTGACGTCGTTCATCGACGAGCGTTTGAGTAAAGTAACCGTACGGTATTTAGGGCAAGCTAACTCTTCAGCAAACAACCAATCAGCTAATATACAAATATTCTTCGATTCTCGGTACAACGAGTGTTTATTCGCGTACAACTAACAGTAAAAAAAAAAACACATTAAACGAGAGAACATAAAAACGTTATTATTACAAACAATGTCGTCACTCCGCACTCCTACGCCAGGCTCTTCAATTTTCACACCTTCATTGGCTTAATTAACGCAAAAAAAAAAAAATTGTGTTTTTTTAAAGTTAATTAACCTCTTTTTCAATTTCGAGATTTACCACAAACGCGATAAGACAATTGAAGAACTCACAGTAATAAGTAAACAAGTCCATTTTTTCACTTTTTTGAGTTAAAAAGTGTGCTTTATAGGTTAAAAAAAGCGCTCTATCAAGTAATAGAAAAATTTATGAAGTTGTAAACAGTGCAATTTATTTTTTTTTTTTAGTAAGTTGAATAGAATTACGAAGCAGATTCTAAAATTTAAGAGATAAAAATTTGAGTAATTATTTGGCAGTTCTATTAGCAAACCATAATTTGTTGTATTTATAATCCCTTAAAAAGGAGCATTTTTAACTCCATTATTTTGGTGCAAAAACAAAGCAGCTCCAACATGATAATTTTAATTATTATTATAATTACATAATTTTAAATGTTCACCCTGCTTTATAGAAATGTTAATTTGCATGTTAATAAGTGAGAAATAAGACATTGGTACATTGAACTAATTTTGCTTGAGTTGAAGTTGAAAAACTGATTTTTAAAAGCGAAAGGGAGAAAAAATTTTAAGTGACAAATTTGTTTTAAAAAAAAATTAAATCTGTAGAATTATAATTAAGCGATAGCAAAATGTAAACAAACAATTTTATAATAATTTTTCGTCTTCCTACTCATTCACCTCATTTTAATAAATTTTCTTGATTAAAGAAAGGATCGTCCAATATTACGTCATAGAATACATCATTAGCGCGCACGTGTAATCCTTTTCGTGTTATATAAACAACGACATCGTTAAACAAAAATAATCATCATCATCTTCGTTAAGTGCATTGCGATGTACGAAGCTAATCATTTTGATGAATTTAAATAGTTTCATGTTAACTTTTAAAAAGGAGAAAGAAAAAAAAAAAAACAAAAACGCAACTTTAAATATCTATTTAAATCAGTTGATAGGCCATTAAAAATAATTTCTAAATGATTTTATCCCATTTGGTAAACTTGAAAAAAAAAAAAAAATAATGTTTTTCCTAATCTAAACAAAAAAAAAATCTAATTGATCAATTTTACTAGTTTCTAAAAATCGAAGTTTGAAAATATGTCGAAGTAATTTGGAAGGCGCCATTCATTGAACTCTAGGGTTTTGGCGTCTAATTTTTTCCTCAAATTTACGAGTGAATGTTTAATCAAGTAGAGCAAATATGTTATCCGGTCCCCAGAAAGAGAGAGAGAGACCGGCACCATCGATTACCGGGCCATTAAAAAAGTGCAGCGGGCGATTTAAGATGAATGGAAATGCAGGTGGCGTCGGTGGAAAAAACACAAAATTTTTCACCTATATAATATTCCTACACATATACAAAATACAAACAATTCTCTCTTTTCGAACAGTAAAAAAAAACAAAACGGGCATCTACATAATAACCTTGTAACCCTTTATCGACTAACTTTAATCTTCCTTACAATTTATATCGCCCCCCTATAATTAGCTGTCAAACTATTTTTTACTAAAGGAATAAAAAAAAAACCCTTCGAAAAAATAAATAAAAAATATTTTTCCTTTCCTTTTTCTATTACACTTAAGTTAGCGGCTTAAATTACGAGTGCTGGCCCCCCTCGGGTTCGATCACATATGTATCCGGCTGCACACGATCTCTATACACCGTGTCCGACATCAAAATGACGTGTTTACGACTCATAAAAACCACCATTTTCATTTATTAGATGTCTCAAATATAGCTTCACTGCGACTTTTTGTACGGGACAAAGAAAAAAAAAATATAAATGTCAAATAGAAACTTTATTGTAATTTCGCCGCCTTTGATACGAACAAACAAGATGCCCATTAAAAAATATACTAAAAAAAAATCTTTAAAAAGAATAAAAAAATAAACGAAAGGTATGACTTTAAAAAAAAAAATGTATATAAAAGTAATAATAAACAAAGTACCAAAACAAACATTGGTAATAACAATAAGTAGAGCTAAATATTTTAATATTAATAAACAATAAGTATTCATACAATTTTGTTGGTTTTTAACGAACCGAAGAAGATAAACCTCAATTTTATGATCTCGTTAAAACAAAAAGAAATACAATTTTTTTTTTTTTTTACTAATAAAAATAAAATTACTACACGCGCTATAAAAATCCAATTTAAGATAGAGATTCAATTCTTTGATTTTTTTTTTTATGTTAAAAAAAAAAAAAAAAACTATTAAATAAGACCAAATATCATTTAAAAAATGCGAAACTTAAATTTATAATAATACTGTAGTAAAAAAAAATTATTATGTTAATAAAAATAAAAAAAATCTAAATTAATAACAATTACTGCATTTTTAAAAAAAAGTTACATAAAAATATAAATGTCGCCCATTAAAAAGTATTTAAATACTGTAAATTATGATTAAAAAGAACGAGAAATAAAAAAATTATAAAATAAATTTGAATTTTCCTTTATATACGCGGTGTATCAAAAAAAAACCCCAACTCTAATTGAATTAATAATTATGCTAATCCGTTTAATAACCTATATATTTCAATGGTAAGTCTGATACATGAAAAAAAAATATCTTTGTTTTAATAACTTTTTTTAAAAAAAAAAATTAAATTGATATTTCTGTGTCCAAAATATCCTCCTTCGGCTTATTGTTTTTCAGAAAAAACTTAATTTAAATTTTTTTTTTCGGTACACCGTGTATAATGCTAATGATAAGCATCCATCTCATTACATCGGAATACATTAAAAAAAAAAAAATGCTTTTAAATAAATGTTTAAAATTTAAGTACACATACTTAATGTAATTCCTGGGCTTTTCAAAATTACTCCGCAGCGGTATTATTGAATTAGCTATTATTGGTTAATGAGAAGTGGGTGTTCGAAGATTTTTTGCTTATAATAATATGGAAAAGATAAAAAGCGAGACTATTCATTATTTGCATCTTTAATAACGTTCGTACACGCGATGATAACGTTGATGGTCACTTGAAAAACCACCACACACACACACTCCTTTATATCTATCGATCTCTTTCCCCCTTCTATTTATTTATGCACACAACAAACACACTTATCGTGGCAGACGATTTTCCTTACATCTCGAAAAATAAGAAGAAGGAAAAAAAAAAAAAGTTCACTGAACATTTATCTAACATAATAATTGCCACTACTGTACTACTATTCCTTTAAACTCGTAATCGGTCAAGATAAAGCCGGCTTAGCTAACTAATTATCTTTCTAATTAAGCATTTTTATTTAAGTCACTAGAACGAAAAGTCAACGTGGCGAAATGATTAAGACAGCCGCTGGCCACACTTCTGCTTTCCAAACAAAATATCTACCACTTTTTTCTTTAATTAAAACTAATGGGTTCTAGTTCGGGAAAGAAAGAAAAAAAACCAGCTTTGCCTCTATTTAAACAATCGATATCAAAACGTAACATCCTTTAATATTTTTTTATGCAAATACTAATTTATAATAATTATATCATCATTAATCAAAGGGTGGTGATAGGGAAAATGTAAGTCTTAGTTAATGTAAATTAAGTAATTAGAATAAATCATTAAAAAATTTAAAAATAAATCTTTACAAAATGCTATTGGTATGCAATTAAAGTAATTATAATAAAAGGGCAAGTTTAAAAACTATTAAATTAAGAATAATAACTAGCTTTTCAGCGCGAAAAAAGTAAACAATTATTAAAAGAAAATTTATTTGAACAAATAATAATTAAAAGGTGAGCGAACTCATTGACAACCATTCAATTTCAAGCGTTAATTAGCTCGGATTTTTAAGTTTTTATCTCCATAGCTACGTGTACATTCCTTATTAAAAAATCATGATTAACGGCACATTCTTCTCCCCCAGTCAAAGTTAATTCACTCCATCCCCCGTTAAAAGTTATTTACCGCTATCGCTTTTATTTAGCACATTGATAGATTAAAATCTCAAGTATTCCTTTTTCTTCTCATTTTAATAAAAAATGCATCAAAAACATTTTTTTTGGGGGGGGGGGGGGGGGGGTTAAATTCTCTTAAAATACCGAGCACGTAGTGAGAGGGAGAGCCCACAATGCGGATGATGAAACCGCAAAGGTCCGTTAACATTTGCACTTGGGGATTATAAAAGGTGACCTAAGATTGAAAGTGTACAATCACCTTTGTATACTTAATAAAAAAAATAATAATAATAAAAGCATTCCCCATTCACTTTCAACAATAGACTACGAAAAATAAATAATAAAAAAAAAAAAATGAAAGTGTATGCGCGGGGGAGAAGATGAAATTTGAGCTGATTAGATTATGCGCCGAGCAAACGAGGC
Source organism: Polydesmus complanatus (assembly GCA_034692225.1). Lineage (NCBI taxonomy): Eukaryota > Metazoa > Arthropoda > Diplopoda > Polydesmida > Polydesmidae > Polydesmus > Polydesmus complanatus. Next base: position 48,875 of record JAQGAZ010000378.1, on the reverse strand, counting down.
TTCTGTATATATATAATTATTACCCTCATCATTATTATTATCATTAATAAATGGATTAGAATAAGGTTTTAGCCGGAGAGAAGGTGAAAGGGTGAGAGTTAGAAAGGGGTTTTTGAACTTGGCACTTAACATTTGAGCTTACCGTTAGCTCCGACACTTTCTTCTTAAACCATTTTTTTTCTCTACTCTCTAGTTGTTCATTTCCTTTTAGCCGAAGAAAAGAGCAATTTTATTGTAAATACCCCACCCACTCGCTCACTTTTCACCCGCCTCAATTCTTCAAACTCATTTGTAACAATCGCATTTTTTTGCTTCTTCGCGTGTGTTTTTCAAGTTATTAAAATAATAAAAAAGGTCGTCCGCAAGGTTGTTTCTCCCCGCAACGGGAAACGTAGCCATTTTTTATAATATTTTTTAATCTATTATTTATTTTTTTTCTAACCCGCTACTGGCTTTGTATAAATTATTAATCCCTAATAAGTTATTACGTACATTGGCATTGAAAAATATTTCAACTCGTCATCGTGTATAAATACCGTATAATAAATACATTTTTTTTAAATTTTTAAAAAGTACCAGCGTTCTAATTAAGCTATAATGAGAGGGTTTCAAGTGCGAGCATGACTGAGGAGGAGGCACCGGTGCACGTGCACCTACACTTTTTTATTTATTTTAAATTGCTCTTTTAACATTGATAACAGTTTTTCAAAAAAAAATTTTAAGCGAGATAAATCACTGCGATAATTATCATAATAAAACAATGCATCAAACTGTACTACAGTTGTTTTTTTTTTTTTTTTTGTAAAGATAAAAGAGCAAAAGTTTTGATGGATGATACCGAAAGTCATCGAGCGTTCATTTAGAAACCACTAAACGATGAAAACTTAACATATCAACCCAAACACATGTCCATTTTAATTTATGCAATACTGTGTATTCCCAAAAAATGTTGACAGTGAAACTCTCATCATGTTTAATTCAATTTTTTTTTTTTGGGGTACCCTCCAGTTTCAATTAAAAAATGTTTATATAGCTGCGAAATGACGAGGCGTAAAATTTAAAACCTCATTTACTGTTAAGATAAAATTGACTAATAGATAACTAAAAATATACAGTTAATACTTGATTTGGGGAGACAAATCAACCTCCCTAATTCATCAAAATTCGAATGAAGAAGAAACGCCTATATCGAATTTTCTGACAAAAGTATCAGCAAACATTGACAACATCTTCGCTCCCACATTTTAAACGTTTAATAATTGAAAGCGTGTAAATATATACAAATTTTAATTCGAGAATAACAAGTTTTGTCATTTCGATTACCGCCTTTAAATTGCTCAATTTCCTAACACACTTTTCAATTTTACCTTATAGTTTTACCTGGCGCATCGCACTTTCTATTTGACAAGTTCTAGTGATCATCTCTCTCAATGCCCATTATCTTTTCGTTTCTATTATAAAAAAAAAACTACTACAGCATGTCCTAGTGACCTCTTTTCACCTTGTAAAATTCTCCCTTATCCAGGCTAAAAGAGAGAGGGCCAATGGTTGTAAACGGACCTTTCACTAAATAAGTGACCGCCATAGAAATCGTCGGTATAATTCATTTCTATTCGCACTACTTAAGAATTCTCCCTCCTTAAACCAGGTATAAATTCCTCCGCTCCGTTCAAGGAGCTTAGTCAAAAACAAAAAGGCAAGACAAATCCGACCGAAATCATGAATCTCGTGCTACGTTCTAATTTCCAAACACCCCTCAAAAACTGTTTCATGCATCGATTAAAATACAGGTAACTTCCTGTTAACAATTTAAAGCTTTTTTTTTTATTATTTAATATCAAAACAAAAAAATAATAAAATTCCGTTTCGCGAATTTGTGCTGGCGGTAAATAAAAGTGGCAATAATAATTAATAATTTCGTGCGTATGTTGTGTATGGGAACCAAATAATGAATCACGATTAAAAAAAAAGAGTTTCCCGTAAACCTATTAATAACAGACGATGATGATGATCGTCAATTTTCTCTATGAAATAATGTTAAAGAAAAATTTTTTTTTTTTTGATACCGCAGTGAAGGTTGACCTATTCCGTAATTGATATCGCGCATTTTAATCACGAACTCGTTCCACATAAAAAAAAAAATACGTGATCAACTGACTCTTGAAAGTTCGCGCGACCTTTTCGCATTGGAAAAATCTTCGCTGTTGAAAAAAATCCTAGTCAAGTGTAATGTACATCCTGCAAAAGTATTAAAATTACAAGACCAACACGTCTCATTCATAATTTTCGTTAGTTTTTGGTAAAAATGAAAGTTCAAAATATCAAAAACATGCGCTGTTCCCAATTACATAAGAAATAAATAGTAATTTTGCTTAGTGACCTCACGTAAATCACTCAATAATTATTATTAGACATCAATCAGCTGTTTTTTTTTTCCTTCTTCCTTATTCACTATATTCGGAATACTGTATTATGCAGTAATCGATTACGTAGGCTCAACCAAGGATTTCAATTTTACATTCATCAATTGAAAATTAATTATAATGAAGGAAATTGAAATAAATCATCGTCGTGTATTGTTGAAATACAATGTAAACAAAATATAATTATTGTTAACTCGACAATTTAAAAATATTATAATACTCTATAAAGACCAAAACCACTTCCCTTACCCTTGATCATGGTCACAAACATAAACTTTTTCAATAATTACGGTATAATATATACCGGTGATTAAAATTATGTGAAGTATTTTTTTTTAATGAGATTTTTATGTATTTTTGTGGAGGAAAAAATCTTATTCTGGCACCTTTTGTAATTTTTATTTATTTCCAATCATCAATTTGTTTACCTTGTCATAATATTTTTTTTTTTGGTCACTAGTAATCCTCCACATTTGCCTTTAGCCTTAAACTGAACTCGCTACAATTTTTTTTAACCATTTCAGTAAATTTCATAATCAAAAATTTAAAATAGTTGACATTTTCGCACACAAATAAGGTACAGTAATCGAAACTTAAAAAAAAAACATAAATAAACTACATTCTTAAAAAATAAATAAAAAAAAAGTTCTTCAATGTTTCATAAAACCAGTATTTTCGTTAAAATATTTCGCGAACTCTTTCAAAAGAAAAAAAAAAGAAGAGGATTGTATTTTAATCGCAATTTGTTACGCGTAAATTTGTTCAAAATTTGTAAACTACACCGTACAAAATGATGCAAAATCACGATCTAAGCACAATAAAAAATATTTTCCAATAATTCCTAGTAATCGTATTAAGAAATTTGATGCGCAAAAATTTTCATTTCCGTTAAGCAATCCGTTATTTTTGTATTATAAATTTATTAGTTGCGCAATAAAATCCACCTTAAATCCATAAAAAACAAAAAAAAATTCGCATAACCTACTCGTAATAATAAAAAAAAAAACGAAATGTCTTCCACTCTCTCTCTCTTTCTCTTAAATCAGCTGTCTTAAAATTCATCTCCAAATAAATAACGTAACCTTGATGACCACGTTAACCTCTCGTGGCCCACCTCATATATACTCTACGGCTATTTAACACAGTCTTTCTAACCGCAAATCGACGCGCAACACTTCCTACTAATCGATATTGATAAGCACGTGACATACAAGTTAATAGTAAAATAACCAGAAATACCGTTATAATAATAACAACAACAACAACAATAAAACCGGTCGTTTTCTCGTAACTAAATGTGATGAGCACCGTTGCTTTTCAAAACTTGTAATGGCGTGCGACCTATTTCATAAAAAAAAAAAGAAAAAAAAAACTCACCTCTATTAGCATTGTACGGTACCTAACATATTTCCTCAAAAGTCAAAAAGCAAGACGAGCAAACGTTGTTAGAAACGAGAAAGGTTTTAGCCTACTTTGAATATGGTTAGCTTTTTTCAATTTAAATCGCGTTGTTGTGATCTTTTCCGTCTTCGACAAACGCCAAAATAACACACACACAATACAGTAGAATAGAAAACGAAATTTGATTTACCGTTACGCCGAGGTTATGTGTAACGCAATCGCGTTTCCAGACACTCAAGATTTTCGCAATTGAAGAGTTTGTTGCAACCAGCGGACAACTTCATTTATTTTTGTTAATGTTAAGAACCTAAAAAAAAAAAATACTTTTTTAGAGATCAATTTATTAACTTGTTTTTTATGTATTAACACGTGAATGAGTGAAATTTGCATGCAAAAATGTGGTTTGTGTAAAGCGTGTTTACATTTTGAAATTGCTTGATTTTGCACCAAATGTGGTTGAAAATGCTTATTTGCGGGTTAATAAATGCAGAAAATGGCTATCGTAAATTATTGTGTAGATGGTTTACTAATATTGTAGCTCAAAATAAATTGAATTCCCGAAACTCAAATTTTTATACCCAATTTTAAGAATCTTCCTGGTACCTCCTTTAAACTTCTTAAAAAAAAATGACACTGTTTGTTGAATAACATTAAAACTAAAACCGTCATAAATTCAGCACTCGTCGACAGAGAACCTCAAGATCTCTTTTACCGATACATGTACTCAAAAAGTGAAAAACTGCAGTAAGTCCTTTAATTTTCAATTATCATAAACAACTACGATAACCTTTGAAATTTAGGAAAAATAAGTTGCAACTCAATGGAAAAAAAAAATCGACTTTTAAAACTTTAATTATTTTTAAATTTCAATATTGTTCGATATTCATTGCTGCAGAGATAATATATTTTTTATAGAATAAGGCGGCAAAAAAAATTATTATCTTTAATTAAGTTATTAAATTTTTTCATAAATAAGCTATTGTGGGAAATTTAGAAATTCCAAATTTACAAAACTTAAAAAATTAATTTCAACATTTTTTTCTGTATACAAAATTTGAAATTACAATAATGTACCGTGATATTAAAAACCTTTTTTTTATTTTTAAATAATTCGTGTAAAATACTTTGCTCTCATTTTATGAATAATAAATAATCTCTTTTCAAGGTAAAACACTGTTCCGTTATAAAACAACAACAAAAAAAACCATTTTTTTTTTTACATTAAATTTAAAACACTAATAAAATATGCTTATTGTTTCCCAAAAATTCGTTAAACTTTTCCCACAATAACGTTTGTTTCACAGCCAACCAACAACAATTAGTAGCAAAATAACAAAAAAAAAAAAAAAAAATACCATTTTATGACTTTTCCTTAAGTTAAACGAGACACTACTACTGTTGTAAATTGAATCGTGTAGGCTACAATATACCGTTATTATATTGCCATATAAAAAAAAATGCTACAAAAATTCGATTGTTCATTTAACCGTGTCTTAATTATTTTTAATATTATTTAAAACCTACATTTAACCCCAAGTTGGGTTGGTCAAGATTGAACGGTACAATACCAAAAACACAAATTCCAGATTCGAAAAACTAAAATTTCAAATTCATAAAATCAAAAACTAAAATCGTAAAAAATAAAATAAAAAAAAATTCTAAAAGTTTAAAATTCGGTGAATCCAAAACTCGTAAGACTACTTAATTCTCAAAGTTTTATGTTTAAAAAGTAAAAGTTGATAAAAACCAAATTCCAAAGCCAAAACTGCAAAAGTAATTTAAAGCCAAAAAAAAAAAAAAAAATTAAACCGGTAACTTTTGAATTTTCAAATCACAAAATTAAAATCAACAAAAGCGAACTCCAAAAATCTGGAAATTCTAATAAAATATTAATATTTCTATCGAAAGCTGAATCCATTTTAAATGTACGAGTAATGAGACCAAAACAATATTTTTTCATTGTTTCACCTTTTTTTAAATGTCCTATATCCGATCACCTGAATTTGTAATTATCCGAACCCTCCCTATATTCGTCACCGACCACATTTCTACATAAAAATGAACTTTCTAACTAAATTTCTTCCATCTCCGCGCGTGTTAAAAATAACCACAAATTCCTCACTAATTAATCTTCCATAAGCTTATTCATAATGTACTAAAAGAATGCGAACAAAACGGTAAGTCTTAACCTGAACCGAATTTTTTTTTTAAAAAAAAAAACAATTTATATATACCGTGTATAATATTATAAACCTAAATATACATATAAAAAAACTTCAAAGAATCTAAACTTTAGATGAAAGGTTGATGCAAAAAAAAAAGTGGGTTAAATATTTATTCAAACACAAAGGCGGTTTTCAAATTAAAACGAAGCGTTTAAAATGAATGAAGGCGGGTGTGTGACTGTGTGGTGCTTCTCCGCTACCTGTACTCCCAAACGATACTACCATCTTCTATCTACAGTATAGCGTTCAGGTTCACTTCGTGTACACGTAATTCCCTCAGCTCGAATATCGCCTAATTATCACTATAGCCAAACCGCGCTGGAACAAATTACTACCACCGACTGCGGCTACCGTATTATAGCCGCAGCCGCCATCATCTGCCCTGGATTCGTATGCAATTTTTTTTTTTTTAAATGTTTTTATTGAAGCCATCCTCTTTCTTCTTAAAAATAATAATAATAATACTCATTAAAAAAAAAAGAGGAACGCGACGTTATTAATGCTCTTCACACTTGGGTGTTGCTACTCTCACACGTCCGACATTAGCCTTAAAATATTCACGAATAAAAAAATAAACTCGCTTTCTTTTTTCTTTCTTTATTATCCGAACTCCCAGTTTTTCCAGTTACCGCTTAACCGAATTTTCTATTGTTGACTACAGTACCGTTGACAAAAGCAACATTTCTAAAGAGGATTTTTTTTAAAAGCGGTCTATAATTTTATTTAGGTGCTATTAATAATTGTAAATAATAATTAGAACGTATACGGTATTATAAAAAATAAAATAATAAAAAGCTAAAACCAAAAATTAATTGTTATTTTGGATTCCAAGAATCAAAACTTTTGTTTTTTATATTTAGGTTAAAAAAAATAATTTTGAGTTTTAAATGCAGTAGAAAAAACATATCTATAACCAACATCGGATATAACATCAATATTCGTAGATCCTTATAAAAAATGACTCTGTTATTGCGTCAATAAATACCTTAACTTCGGCAAAAGTGTCAAAAATTACAAAACCTAGGCAGTCAAAATTTTACGAGACGTTCGGTATAGTGATCACCAATATTATACAGCACGGTATTTTGTACTCTTCTTTCGTCTCGGTTAATGAGTGCAGCGCAATAAAATCAAATAAATTTCATGTCCTCAATTCATATGTCCAAATTTTTTTTCTTTTTTGTTTTATCCGAACCGCCCTTGCTGCCACCATCGCCACTATTACCACTTATTCCGGATAAAATAAAATTTGCACAGAGTGTGAGAATAATATATACATGCAATGACGAAAACATCACACGGAGTTGAGGTGAAAAGAGGATGGTTTTGACCTGCATAGTATGTCTCAAACGTTACGTACTCAATTCTTTAATGTGATAATAAAAATTAGAGAATTAGGTGAAATCGCTAACGGATGATTCATTTAGTTTAAAATTCGTATTATTTAAGAAAATGTTATCAACAAAGGCCGAAGAAAAAAAAAACGTTGAGCAATAGCCACGGAGAGTTCGATGAAAAGAGAGGAGGAGAGAGACCTTTGAATAATTTTTTCACATGCGATGAAGGGAATAAAAGAAGCAATTTGGCGGTCATTTGGAATGGCGTGCCATATACCCCCCTAAGAGAGAGAGAGAAAGATTTACAATCACGTTTTCGTTCCATATAAAATATTTATAGCAGCTCATTCATCTCTCTCACCCAACAATATTCTTTTTTCTTTTCTCAAAATTTTTTAATCTGGTCAACATCGTTTTTTTTTTTTAATCATTTGCCTTGATTTCGTTTCAAAAGCGAAAAATACCGTTATACCCGAGATTATACCGTAAACCGCAATGCACGCGCCCAAATAAAATAGCTTATTTCGAATAATAAACACAAAAAATTGCGACAAATAATAATAATACTGTAATAATAAAATGTAAAAGTAAATTTCAAATTATTTTGAAAATTTTACATTAAAACAACTTTTGGGAGAAAAAAGTTTTAAAGTGAAAAATAAATTAAAAAAAAAACAAACAAGTTTAATGTCAAAAATGTTTTTTTAAAAAACAAAACAAGTTTTTAATATCAAAAATTAAAAAAAAAAAGTTTTAATCTCAAAACTAATTTAAAAAAACAAGTTTTTAATGCCAAAAATAAAAAATATATCTTTAAATTTGAATGCATATTGAAAAAAAAAGCATATTAAAAGAACAAATAAAATTGAATTTTAAAATTAAATTAAAAATTATTAATTTTCTCGAAACAATCAAATAATAAAAAAATTATTATTCTACTAAAAATTAAAAAAAAAAAAAAAAGTAAATAAATTAAAAATGCATTAAATAATAAAAAAAATATACCTTCAAAAATAACTTTAAAAACTAAAAAAAAAAAAAATAATAAAAACAGATAAAAAAAAAACATTAAATAATTGAATAAAATCGATTTAACAAGTTCATAATGACACATTAAAAAATCTTTACGTAAGATCGAAAAAAATTCCCAGTACTACTGTGAGTTGCAATTTTTAAGAATCAAAAAAAAAAAAAAAAACATTCCGAAATTCGCAGATAAAAAAGATTTTTTTTTAATCTAATCCCCCTTGATAGCCTACCTTCCCAGGTAAAACCCTCCCATCAAATAGAACGAGCGAAATATTTAGTCCAAGGACATAGCACCCTATAATGTTAACCCTCTTTTCACTCGAGATACTACGCCATTTAGATGATGGAGAAACTTTACCCGAGAGATCTGAATTTTCGATAATAAAAACACGAACGAAAATTCACTTTCTCACATTTTCGTACAATATTGAAAAATTCGACGATCGTCTAAACTTTGATCTTTACTTTGGGCGAGCCCGAAAATAGCTCAGTAAATCGATTTTCCTGGTGTAAATGAATAAAAACAATCCACCTGGCGCTCCATTCAATTATTATTATCGACACTTAAAAATTCGGAGGTCGCCAGCTACACTCATTAACAATTTCGATCTTGAATACAAATCGCAGATAAGAAAAAGAAAAATGTTCTGTATTTTTAAGTTTAAAACTTGACAATTATTTTCACGGTGATTAAAAAACAAAACATATTCACAAAAATCGATCATTAACGATATTATTATTACCATTTTCAAGAGATAGTAGGAGACTATTCAAGGTCTTGAAAATATTTCTTAGAAAAATAAATTAGAGAAGAGAAAAAAAAAATTAGAGGAGAGAAAAAAAAATCTGTCGTTTCATAAAATTTAATTACCGTATTTTACGGACAATTAAGACGCAATTGTACCTAATAAATGTAGCTTAAGGCTCAAAATTCGAATATACAGTATACAGTATACACAATATACAGTATTTTACACTTCATCTTATCCCCCCAAAAAACTCTTATAATTTGGCATTGCGGCTGAACCGCTATAATCCGAGTTGAATAGGACCCGAACCCCTTGGATTGCACAAAAACTAGGATTAATGTAACACTGTGTAATAACCAATGTAATGTATAATTATTAAAAATTAAAGTTTTATTTAACAGTTATTCTGATCAAAACGATCAAAATTTTCAACTTTTATAATTTGGCATTACGGCAGAATCGCTATAATCCGAGTTGAATGGGACCCGAACCCCTCGGATTGCACAAAAACTAGGATTAATGTAACACTGTGTAATAACCAATGTAATGTGTAATTATTAAAAACTAAAGCTTCATTCAACAGTTATTTTGATCAAAACGAGACTTGTTGATAAATATTTAACGCTGTTAAAACCCCATTTGTGGTTTAATAGTACTTCAATAAATAGCCCCTCGGATTACAGGAAGATCAGATTAAAGGTACCCGAATTATGACGGTTCTACTATATAATTATGCACATACTGTAATGAACTAAAGTCATGTAAAATGCACATAATTAAACACAAAACAGCATTCTAAATTTCTGATCTTTTAAAGCTCCCTGCTGCCTCTACTGATAAAATAATTAACTATGAATTATTTCGACTAGTATCAACTACAGTATATCAGCCTCATTGTTTTCACCTGTTCTAACAGCGACGGTATTAAAAAAATTCAAAAAGAAATTAAAATCAAATACTGTATTAAAAAAAAATGCGCTAACTAAAAAAAAAATCAAAGTAAAGCGCACGTAATTAAAAATAAAATCAAATTTAAAATGAATAAAAATTAAAAAAATTAATTTAAATAATAATTATAATGTGCGCCAAACAAACTTTTTTTTTTTAAAAAAAAATTCTACCGCCAGAAATCTAAATAATAATAATAATAAAATAAATAAAAATCCAAAATTTTCTTTTAAAATGAATTTTAAAATGTCCATTTACATGTACAGGTGTATTTAGCGAAATTTCTAATCCGACCCTGACCAAAATTAACGGCTCGCGCGTTTGGAAATTAGAATAAGTTGACAATTAAAATTATTTAAATTATATCAAGGACACTTATAATTTATTTAAAACCCGTAAAATAAATTTCCAACTAGTATTAATTTTTGTTATAGAAAATGAAGTTAAGTTGAAGGGTAGCGCAATATTATTATTCGACTTGGTCACTCGTCATACATTCGGTATTGCGGTTTGATCAAGTTGAGATTAACCGCCCCGTATATTCATCGATGCGCGCGTTAGTTATCAAACCAAACAACAACAAAAAATTAAACAAGTTATCAAAGTGTGTGACGTCACGAAGCGTAGAATCGAGTGATGTTTTGAAAAATGGTTAGCAATTAAAATCCGGAAACCGCAAACGCATCCACCGTCAAAATAGCTTCTTTTTTTTTTTTCAACGCAATTAAACCTCTTCATTCATTTTTTCGAATTGAATAATAAAAAGATAGAAAAAAAAAAGGGCAAGAAAGAGAGAGAAAGATAAAAGCGAATAGAGAGAAAGCAGAAAGAGAGAGAAAACGTTAATGAATAAAACATCGAAAACAATACATAAAAACAATAACAATCAACAACCTCCAGCCATTTTTACCATCATCTCCGCTTATTTTGTTTTGTTTTTTTTCTTATCACGAACCCCGAATTTTCCTTCCCTTTCCTTCTTCTTCGTCTTCTGCCCGTAATTCTCATTCGAATATTATAAAAGTTGAAAACGAGTTTGAAAGACAAGACAACAGTCGTCCAAATTGCGAGAAACTGATAACAACAACCCCCGAACTCTATCATTAAACATCATCTGACTCGATTTCGAATGAAACAATAACAATCTGACGGAAGAAATCTCGGTGGAAAAAAAAAAATAAAAAAAAAATTGTTTTATAAAACTCGAATGTGGGAGGTAAACAATGATATTTCTCGGAAAAAATATATATTGCTTTCTTCGCTCTAACTACAACAACAAAGAAAAACAAAAAAATTAAAAAAATGAAACAAATAATAAAAGTCTATAAAATTATCATATATTTTCCAATTTCAAGGCAAATTTCCTCCGTCTGTAAACAACATTTTTTTTAAATAAAAAAAAAAAAAATACCGGGTAATACAGTATTGCAGTAAGGAGGAAAAAATGCTTATTTCCACCACCCAATTTTTAATATTATATTGTACATATAAAATTGTATCAAATTGTTTGTCTCAGAATAATATCTCAAATTTTAAGATACAAATTTATATTATACCATATATTTTCATATCTGTTTAAGTAAACACCCCAAAAAAAAAACACCCATATTTCAAACTGCTTACTAACCGGTCTACTTGACAAACCTGGTTTTATCCAACAAACGCAACTGCGATTAATTTTTCTGAACCAAAAAGATTTAGAAAGCAAAAATGTCTTTAAGGGAGAGTGTAGTGACCGCTTTTGCCAAGTTTTCACGTTTAAATTTCGCAAATAATTTATTTTTCATTATGAACAATTAAAAAAAAAATGGCATTCATTTCAGAAACATCCTATATTGACCAATATCCTGAAAGAAAAACACCTCGCGACAAAATAATTTAAACGTGAAAAATTCCCCTTAATAACTTTCAAAATAAAAAACAACTTCTCCTAAAGAAAAAAAAAAAAAATGTAATACGTGACTAAAAAAATCAACAACCGGTTTCCAATTAGAAAAACATCGTCAATCGAATTGATAGAAAATATTGCAGATATCGAGCGATTAAGATGAGTGCAAACAAAAAACAAAACCGGACGGGACACGGGACGGAGCAGTAGAAACCGAACTGTCGGTAATTCAAAAATGAGGTCGGGTGTGGTACGTGGTCAGGCATTACCATTCAACCCCTTCTGCCCCCCCCCCCCCCCCTCTCCCCAAACAACTACTCCACCCTGAAATCTTTCTTAACTTCAATCCGCTTCTCCAAAAAATCTTAATCGCTATTTATGCACGCTACACACGTGATACTGGCGTATTTTCCTCATTGATTAATTATCTAAATCAAAAAAAAAAAAAAGTAGGGAGAAAGATAGCGAGAGGGGAGAAAAAAAATTAATTACTTAACGGATAACGTAAGAAGGTGATCGGAACACGTGGACAATATGTGCAGCGACGACCCCGCCCACTTTCACCTGTCTCCCCCTACGCCGGTGCGTAAAACCGAGCGAAGGTAACGAAATACATCCGGAAATGCCTGCTGACAAAAAAAAAAATGCGGTGACAGAGGGAAGGTTGCACAGCACAGCACTAAATAACTGTTAATACGTGATGGAGAAATTGATTAAGCTACCGTATACTCAAACTGCGCGCACTAGCACCACCTTAAAATGCCTATTATACCGTACATGTTCAACAATCAGATACTGTAGTATAAATTACTCATTACTCTGAGTAACAGTTCTAGAACTTTAAAAGTAGAAATCATGTGTATTTGGTCATTATTTTTTGTCTGTTGTCTATGATAAAAAAAAAAACCGAGTTGTTGGGGCAAAAAGTCGCATCAAAAGGGCTCAAAACCTTCAACTCTCCAGATTTTAAGATTGAGGCTCTATTTTGTTGCTTCAAACCATAATCAACTCGCGAGGTAGTTAATTGGCATTGTGGGTAAACATTCAAAAAAGTTATGACCGATAAAATGTGCATTGATTTGAACATTTGCAAAAAAAAAAAAATGCCAAGTTTTATTCAAAACAGTCTCATTATTTTTATGTAACACCGTGTATAATGTCAGAAAAGTATAAATTTGTGGACACCGCAAATGTAAAATTACTCCAGTAAATCAAAAAATAAACGTAGGCTACCATAAATTATTCCGACTTTTTTAAACAATAATATCCCCACAATGCGAGTAATTTAAAATAATTTTTTTTTTCTTTAGAAAACCACGAATAATGAAAGTAAAACGTAAAAATTACCACATATGACTCTCGTAGTTACAAAACTAACGCTAAAAAAACCTCCATTTCAAAAAAAATATAGAAGAAAAAAAAAATGCTTAATATTTATTAAAATGTCAATTATTTCCCCCTCTTTTCTTTTATTTTACGCCATTATTTATTTGCAACCAAAAAAAAAGAAAAGTGGTGCCATGAATGGGCTGTCATGTGTTTCGAAAACAAAAGATAAGTAGTAAAGTAGCTTGATAGTTTTTCTATGCAAAATAAAACTTTCCATTAGAAAACTGCTTCTCACTTTTTTTTGTTTCTGGAGCTGATTTCAAACTTTTAAATTAACAAAAAAAAAAAAAAACAAGTGCTAGTATTAGTAAGAAGAAAAAAAAAAAGGTAAATAAACGTGGGTGGAGTGCTTCCTCCATATATGGTCAAGTGGTCAGAACGACGCAACCAAAACATAATATAGGAAATTCCAAATGCTAATTTAACTCGAGACGTAAAAGAAAAAAAACCGAAAGTAAAAATTAAAAAAAAAAAAAAACCTCTTCCGGAAACAACATTTTGTTTTCTATAAGTGTGGAAAGAAAGTTAAAAACAATAATAATAATAAAAAAAGAGAGGTAAAAGTAGTAGCTAAGTATATTTTAATGTAATGTCCGAGTAATGAATGTGCTGTGGGGGGGGAGAGTGGGTTGAGTCTGACATAACACACAGCGTGATAAACGAACCGCATACTTGTTGATGGGAGAATCCAACTTCCATTTTCCCCGCCAAACATTAACAATACGCATTCCAAACGCATTTCTCGTCCATTTCCTACATCTCAAGACGACCTCGCCCAATCAAAAATGACAACAGCCAATTACTTTATTAGCCTCGGTAAACTCGAAAATCTAAAGAAAAAAAAAAAAAAAAAAAGTTTTGAATAAAATTGACAACTTTTTAAGATAATAATAATAAATATTATACTGGAATAATAAAAAAAAAACTCATGAATTTTTTTGGTTACTAAAGCACATGAAATCACCCTTCTAAAACCACGTTAAACTCAGTACTACCGTCTGATAAAACAAATATAACTCAAACTTTCTACATTTTTTCCTGACGTCAACCGCGTTAAACTGAATTCCTTAAAATTTAATTACTTGTAAAAAAAAAAAAAATTAAGTTTAATAAATGCTTTCAAAAGAGCTCGATAAGTGCTTTGTAAAATCTGGTAAATGTTTTTTTAAAATTTTTAATAAATAATAAATTTGATTAATGATTTGCTTTTGCATAGATTTACATTTAAAAAAACAAAAATACTGCATAACGAGTTAGACTAAGTTTTTTTTAGACATTTAGAAATTAGTGCTTTTAGTTGTTTTTATAGCCTAGTAATTATTATCTGAAGTTTTGTAAAGCATATTAATTTTTTGACCAGGCGTTTCCTGTAGGTTGCGACCACGCATAAGGAATTTAAAATTTTAAGTTTACTAGCGGAAATCTAGATCAAACGTTTCCTGTTGCTTTTTTTTAAATCAACTTTTTTATTATTATTTTTTGTTATCGGACATTCCGTAATATTTTGAGACACAAAAATTAATGACAAGTTTGATTTTGAATGTCCGCGTAAACTTTAACCGCTGTGGATGTCGTAAGCGCCACGCGGAGTATTATCAGTGGGTGTAACGTTTTTGCATTTCAATAATAATATTCAAAAATATGAAAAGAAAAAAAAAATTACCAAACAAGTACGTATGTTAATTACGCCCGAGACAGACATTAATTTTTTTTTTTTTTTTTAAGAAAATTTCCTAACCAGTTCCAAGCATTAGAGTATATAATAATTGAATCGAACACTCCCAATGACCATCGCCTAAATTCCACCAACAAATTTAAGATTATTCGCCTCAAAATAGAACGAAACAACTTGGAAGCTTTTTACCCTCCTATATCAAACTACAAACGCGTCAATTATTCATTATATTTTTTCGTTTTTTAATCCTAAAGAAATGCTTACAAAAACAGACTCGTTATACATTTAAAAAAAAAAAAGTGCAGCTGTGAAATGCCAGTTTTACGAATTTATTCACTCATCCTTTCATTTACGCGAGATCTATATGCGCGACCTTATTTATTAGATAGCTATTTCTTAATTTACGCGAATAAAAATTCTTCGAGCACGAATTACTTTCATAATTTCCGTGTTTTTTTGACTGATTTTAATAATTATTGTTTTTGAGCGAATTTTGACTGGGTCAATATCGGTATACCTAATTCTTAAATTACGCGAATTAATTTTGAGATACCAAATTCTTAACTTCGCTAAATTTATTTTTGGATAATTTTTAATTTACCAAAAAAAAAATATATATACTGTATATATATATTAACGCAATTTACTTTTGTCATTTCTTCGTTTTTTAGCTGAATTTAATAGTTGTCTCAATTTGAGTGAATTTTTACTCCGCGAGCTCTATGTGCACACAATTTTTTTTTTTTTTAAATTTCGGTACCGGTACCTAATTCTTAATTAACGCGAATTTATTTTGAGATACCAAATTCTTAACTTCGCAAAATTTATTTTTGGATACCGAATCCTTAATTTACGCAGAATAAAAATTCTTTGAACGCAAAGTACTTTCACTATTTTCTATTTTGAGCGAATTTGGATATCTAATTCTTAATTTAAATGAATTAATTTTTGTATATCAGTATAAAATTCTTACTTTACTCGAATAAAAATTCGTTGAACGCAATTTACTGGCTTTTGAATATATTTATTTGCTTCTGCAAACTTTTACTCTCAAACACTTAAAATATTTTATCGATTATCAATAACCAAAAAAAATATATATATACTGTATATATATATTAACGCAATTTACTTTTGTCATTTCTTCGTTTTTTAGCTGAATTTAATAGTTGTCTCAATTTGAGTGAATTTTTACTCCGCGAGCTCTATGTGCACACAATTTTTTTTTTTTTTAAATTTCGGTACCGGTACCTAATTCTTAATTAACGCGAATTTATTTTGAGATACCAAATTCTTAACTTCGCAAAATTTATTTTTGGATACCGAATCCTTAATTTACGCAGAATAAAAATTCTTTGAACGCAAAGTACTTTCACTATTTTCTATTTTGAGCGAATTTGGATATCTAATTCTTAATTTAAATGAATTAATTTTTGTATATCAGTATAAAATTCTTACTTTACTCGAATAAAAATTCGTTGAACGCAATTTACTGGCTTTTGAATATATTTATTTGCTTCTGCAAACTTTTACTCTCAAACACTTAAAATATTTTATCGATTATCAATTTACCCAAATATTAAAATTAATTAAAAATAAAATTGTTACACTCGCGCTTTCACTGCAACTAATCGAACTTCTAATTAAATTACTATTTTTGAGATTTATTTAAAAAAATATCGGGCATTATGCAGGGCGCCTAACAACTCTTAAAAAAAAATAAAATAATCTACTGTTTTCAGTATCTCACTTGGCATGGGGTAAGTGAAACTAGGCCTTCGTAATAATTTCGCATTACTAAAAAAGCATTGAAAGAGAAAATCAAAAAAGTTTTTTTTTGATTAGGTTGGAAATGTTGAAAAGTGAGGAGAGTGAATTTGGGAGGGTGTGATTTACACAATAATAATAGCCAACTGCAATATCTATCGCGCCCTCACTTCAACATTTGAAACAATTTATTTCATTTTTTTTTTCCTTACTGTTTATATTTATGTAGGCGATGATTGTCGCTATTTTGACACTTGATTATACAATAGATTGTAATAGAAAGAGATACAAAAAAAAATTCCACACGTTTTTTTCAAACGAGGCTTTGGGGTCCCCCCCTCACCCACTGCACCTTATTCATCGGCACAATATCGCCCAGATGAAGTCGGCTATTTGGCGCCCTATATAAATTATTGAAACGGCGAGATGTTTGTGTCATGAAACAGATGATCATTGTTCCTATGGAAATCCAGTGTCAGTGGGTGGGGACATACGCGCAAATCTTGTTATTAATTTGCTGATTTTTATGTGTCACGGACTCGTTTTATTTTTTATTTTTTTTATTATTATTATTATTTATTATATTGTTATTGATGATGGCCGGTCAGTTGGGAGATTGAATGGGGCCACCTTCAAAAACAAAAATATATTTTTTTTTCTCTCTCTCTCTCTTCCTTCTTCTTTCGATCTTAAAATAATAGGTTGTAATATTATTAGTATATCATCTCGAATTATTCAGTTACTATTCAATTCGACTACTTTGAAATGATAAACTCGATTACCTTTAAAAAAAAAAAATTAAAAAAAAAATTAAAAAAAATATAGAAAAGCAAAAGTTAAACGCGAGGTCGAATCTGTCAATTAAATTACAGTGTATACCTTGATTTTCTTTTTTTTTTTTATTACGAAATTTTTTTCTAAAAAAGAAAAAAAAAAACAACGAAGGGATGGTAATTATTAGCTACGAAGACATTAAAAATTATTGGTTTTCTGATTTTTTAAATAGATTAAATAACAAATTTTTCAAAATTTAAAAAAACTTTTTTTTTTTTAAAAAAAATTCGATCCCAATCATTATAGTTAAAAACGTGAATAAAATTCAAAAAATGTATTCGAATTTCTTTTTATTTTATTTTAAGTACCTTGTACTGTAATTATCATTTTTAAAAGTTTAAATGGAAAAACTTGTTGGCTCCGTAAAAGTACGTTCATTGACATATCACTGTAGTAATAAACTAACGTTGAGTAATATGGCAAAACTTTCGTCTAGATTACATTTTAAAATAAATATCAATTTCATTTCTTTTTATTTTAAGAAAAAAATATATATATTTTTTTTAAAGAGAAATTTGTGTCACTCAGCCGACATAAATAAAATTCTCCGCGAATATTTATTTAAATTTTATGTTGTATTTTTCAAAAATGAAAATTTCATAGAAAAAGAAAACCAATAAATTTTTTTTATGTTCAATTTCTATTTGAATATTATATTTATAGCATAAAAATATTATACCGTAAATATTTTTTTATAATAAAAAAATATATATTTTAATAATATAAAAACCAGTTTAAAAAAAAAATCCCCGCACTTTATCCTCGCTCTATTTTCAAAAAAAAAAACGGATTTTTTTTTTGATCGACGTTAAAAATAAATACCGTAAATAAAATGAAATTACCAATAAAAATAATAAATATAATTCTTCCGTCATAATAACGTTTTTATCGTTTGTTCCTTACCGTGTAAACACGAAAACTCTTCTCGTTTTATCGTTAAGTTTTTTGTTATCATAAAATATAACATCATTCGAAATAAATAAATAAAATATAAAGTGAACAAGTTTCTTCTTTAATAAAAAGGGAAAGAAAGAAATAAAAACACTTTATCCTGATAAAAGAAAGTCATTGTAGGTCACTGGGTCAATTTACGATGCTTCAATTGGTCCATTGTCATGCAGCTACACCTCACCTCATCTCACCCATCCATTCGTTTGCACGTGAAGATGAACTTGTTTTGAAAACACAATTTTTCTTAAGAGAATAATAGTCCCATTGTCCGATTGCAAAATAAAAATAATTCCAAGCATTTCACAGACGATAAACCATAAACACATTTCTCCCAATATCTAAAAAAATAAAATTTACGCTTTCGATTCTCTTTTACGAAAAAAAAAAACCAACGGTAAAAACTGCGAAACAAAGTTATTTTCTGTCGTTTCTCGCATGAATAAAAACTTAGATTTTTGTAATATCCGGGTTTGGAAATTTGCTACTATTTTTTTGTAACGGTAAAAATAACAATTCTAAAAACAACGCAAAAAACCTCTCTAATAAAACGGATCGAAGTCATATTATACGTTTATTATACGAATGCGGTTCGTTAGCTTTACCGAAACTCTCTTTTAATTTTTATACAAAACTACCGTAATACACAAACAAATAAGGATTAAAAATAACCGGAATTTCAAGTCAGAAAATGAAATTTTCATATTATACTATTTATGCAAAAATAAGCCTGCGTGAAAAATTGATGAGAAAAAAAAAAAAAAGCAGATGACAACAAGAAGAATGTGTGTTGAAATTCTTCAAAACAAAACTTTTTTTTCAAATGTCAAAATGTAAATTCTACATTTTCTAAGTTCTAAATTTATTTAAAACTCAAAATTCTAAAAAAAAAATTCAAATAAACAGGTTTTACTAACATATTTTGAATGGAAATTGATTTACGAAAATCTCAAACTTCGGTCATTTTTCATTATAGGAGTTTTAATTTCTTTTTAATGCAATTAGGTTATCGTAGCCTATTTGTTAATTCAAAACATGTATGTGTCCGTGTACCCGCTGTCAAAAGTCATTCTATCTAACACATACTTGTACAAAAAAAAAATCCTAAGACAATGTTTTCCATTATCATTAAAATGTAATAATTATCATAAACGTAATAATAACACAGTAAGCGTTTAAAAATTGTTTATCTTTGTTAAAACAACAAACCACAATAATTATTATGCTCTAATTTAAATGCTGCATTAAATTAACATTTATTTGCGGGTTTTTTTCTTTTTGGTTAAAATTCAAAGAAACCAAATTCAAAAGACAAACTTAAAGAAAATTCAGAGTTCCACTTCTTAGAAAACTTCTCATTTGGCAAAACCGCGAATATTAAATTCTAATAAAATAAGAAGTTACGATACCTTAGAATGTAACCACCGTAGTAAAAATAATTTTTAATGCCTATAAGTGAAACTACTGCTTCGAAGAAATAATACACACACAATTTCCTTACAAAAACGAAGAAAATATCGACAACTATTTACATGATACACCGCGGTTAATGACCCCCCGCAAAATGACAAAAACCAATTCATAGTAATGCATTATTAATATCGGCTACTTGAACTTACTCAACTTTCAACATCTCCAAAACTTACTACAGTACTATAAAAACCAAACGTCACTCGTAAATAAATCCTTTAAAACAAGAGCTTTAATTTATACCATGCCAATATTTTACTCATAATATTAATTATTACTTATCATCGCTCTCCACTCCTCCTAATTTCCTTTCCCATAAACAATGTCAACTAGAAACAAGCTAATTCAAACCCATCCGACTACCCAAGAAAAAAAATATATGCAGCAATAATAATAATATCAGAAAGCAAACGGATAAAAAGCAAATAGATTTTTTTTTGACTAAAGCAATAAACGATTTGAGTGAACCGAGTAACCCCCATGGCGATCTCCGCCAACTGTCTCAACGCTCCGGAAAAAAAATTTGGATTTGGATTTAAAAAAAATAAGAAAAAAAAAAAGGGGTTAGAGAGAAAACAAGTCATTTAAATAGGCATAAGCGAAGATGGACACGGTCAGATAAGCATCTAAGTTGGAGAAAAGTCCCGACTGATGGGGTTAAAATTCTGTTTATCCTCGAGGAGGTGAAAGGCAGATTGAAAGGAAAGGGGGATGAGGGGGTTAAATATGAATGTGAATAAATTTCATATTTACGTTTTGTAAAAAAAAAAAAAAAAATAGATAAAAAAATAAATAAATAAAACGTCGTTAGTTAAGAAAACGTCGAAGTCCCGTAGTTCATGGTCCTTCGTTGTAGTCAACAACAACAATAACAAAAGCCTAACGAAAACACAGTTACAAAAAATAAATAAATAAAATCAAGACAATCAACCTGGATGAAATGAAAGTTTGTAGAGTGATAGATCTCTCTCTCTCTTTCTCTACATCATTCACTCTTTCCATTCATTCCTCTTCTATCCGTTAAGAATAAATAACAACAACGCCATTCCTCACATTTTTTTCAAAAAATCTCTCCCCCCAAAAACAGTCCTTTTACAAAAATATTTTTTCGCGTGTCAAAAAACTTTTTTCGGAACAATTAGCTTTGACTTAACATTGGTCAACAATGTTAACCTGACCGAAATTTCCATTTTAACCGCGTTTAAGCCGAATTCTTTTTTTTTTATAAGAATAGAAAATTATGCGCTAAATCTCGTGCGCAGTGTCCAAACCAAATGAAAATAGGTAAAAAAAAAATATTCTCGTATAAAAATAATAATAATAAAAAGATAAGTAAAGGGGTTAAGAATTTCTTTTTAAAGTCTTTTATTTTTAAAGGCGGCTGCCTCTTTTTATTTTATAACGGGATTTGAAACAACAACGAGACCATAACGAACGAAAGAAAAAAAAAAAAAAAAAAGATGAAAATTAAAGTTTTTTTTTTTTACTTTAAAAAAATAATAATAATAAAAATGGAAAGTTGAGACTTTTAATTATATGGCGCCATAAATCTCCCACCCATACACGCCTTATTTACCTCCCGCTAAGTGTTTATTTACATAATTAAAAAAAATTCGTTCTGGGTAGCGCCAATTGCCCCCCTGCTAACGGCCAGCCAAAATTATTTCTCGCAACTGACATCGTTCCAGAAATAGATTAAATTAGTACTAATTAAAAACAAATCATTATCTTTTTTTTCCCCCCAAATTCAACTCGCGTAAAATAATTTAATTTTTTATATTAAATTTAAAAACGCAATATCCGAGCGAATGCATTCTTTGAGATGACCCATATTATGTCTGGTTCTCTGAACGAATTTTCAGCGTAAAAATCCAATTTAACTGATATTCAGCTATATTTTAGCGCTTATAATAATTTGCAGGGCATTGCGCGACCATTTGTCTTGAGTAATGCTACCTAAAGACTTGCTGAAATTAGCAGTAAACAAAAAGCTTCCTCTGTTCGAGCTGAAAAAAAGTCCAACGAACCAGGCATTAAAAGCTAAAAATCATACTTATAATAAAATAAAATAATGTAAACTTTGCTTTAAAATTAATATATGTATTTATAAATGTACTAATTTATTTTATTTTTATTTTTTTAGGTAAGAAATTTTGTTTCATTTCTTTCAATTATTTAATACAGTACCAAAGGTAAGGTTGAAAAATCTTTTATAAAAGCTACCAACTTCAAAAAATCTTCGCTGTATAACAAAGTATAAAATTTAATTCAGTAATAATAATAATAATAATAAATATTGTAAAAAGAAGCGAATGAGTGGAAATTGTAAATTATGTATAAAATATTAAAATTTATCTTAACGAGTTACGCTTTAAATAAAACACCTCAGCTCAAAAACAGGTTAAATCTTCCATACAATGGTAGTTTATGAAAAGCAACAACAAAAAAATCGTGAGTTGTAAATATTGAAATTTAAAAAATATATTCTTCGACTTTTTTTTTTTCCTTTTCCGTTATTTATTATAATAGGATTTTCGTTTTCTTTATTAGAATTCTTATTACTTATGACACTTAGATGAGAGCGAGAAAGAGATACTGTATAGCGAAGTGGCAAGCGTAACCGAGAACCGTTACGAGCGTATATAGTGACGTCAAAAGGCTAATAACACCCGAAACAAATGTCGGAATAATTCAAACAAATTCCTTAAGTTGGAATAATTTCGGAGAAAGAAAAAAAAAACACATATCTCTCAAACTTAAAAAAATAATAATAAATAAATTTGAGATAAAGAAAAAGGAAATGTAATTTTCCTCTTGGTTGTTGCTCCAAGTATTATTTTATCCCTTTTTGATCTGCGAATATACTGTATAATATATAAAAAAAAAATGAAACAATGCTTGGAAATTCTAGTAATAATAATTCGAGTGTGGGTGAGTGAAAATTGATTGTCTACGTTTACAAAATGAAGAACAAAATTTATGACTTTTCTGTATTAAAAATCTTGCAAAGTTTTTTTTTTCCTTTCTTTTTCCTCTTCTATTTCTCTTTTAAATTGTTTTTCATAGAAGAAACTTTCTTCATTGTTGTTTAGTAAAGCGTTTTCATTTTTCGCTTAATCCATCAACAAAGAATAAATACAAAAAAAAAAAATTTTTTTTTACCAAAACAAAAATAAGTTATAAAAAAAAAATCTTCTTGCACTTCATTAATCTTAAGATTTATGATCGAGAAAAATGAAAGTGTAAAATTTCACGCTGTGGAAATGGGGCTTAAATTCACTTTCTGTAATCAAGCATTGCATTTTTCTACACATATTAGCATTAGAAAATAGCCATTATTTTCGTCTATTTTTAAAACTTCGCAGACTTTTTAAAAGAAAATTACGTATTCCCAACAAAAAAAAAGACTTTATAAATGAATAAATTATTAAATATTTTATAAAATGTTAGACTAATGACGCTTAAATAAGGACCGCACGGAGTGTGCTTCATTTCGTCTTCAATTAAATTTGAAAAAAATGAATTACCATTTATATTAAATAACCGCACTTTACATGTATTATAACATAATAAACTCAAAACACGCACAAATATTGGTCAAATAGTGTACGGATTTCAGTTTACTCTGATTTAACGTCATAAAATGCTCGGCGCCTTTGATGTTGATATAACCGAATTCTACTGTATTTCGAGAAAAATTTGCTAAAAAATTAATTTATATTTTCAAAATATTTAAACTGAATTAAAAAAAAAATGCACCCAGACCTCGATTTAAGGTCGTGTATACACTGTAGTAGTTTCCCAAAAAAAAAAACCCTAGTCAAAGTCAATTAACATTTTAACGTAGTAAACAATACAAAATATCAAAGATACGACACCGCACTACTGTTTTCTAACAGTAGACTTTCTTCCCCCCACTCAAGAACATGGATCAAAAAAATTAGAAAATATGCTTAGCATTAATATTTTTTTTTTATAAAATCTACCTTTTATGTTTTCAAAAGTTATCAAGTGTTTTTAGAAACACCAAAAAATAATAATAAATTAACAGTAATTGGGAAAGCAGCAATTAAAAATAGAGAAGAGGCGCAACTTGTAAAAGATACAAATAAATGTCTGGGGTTTATTTATATAGTAATTACTATATTAATAAAAATTACATTTCTCGCAAAATAATTCTTTAAAAAAATTCCTACTTTATAAGTAATAAATACTGTAAAAATGTTTTAAAAAAAAAAAACTATCTAAAATTTTTAAATACTTTTTAAAAATTTCCATAGAAAATCCATAAAAACATCTCGAATATTTTGCGTCTGATGATGAATATTTTGCACCCTATAAAATAACGCGTCTCCGACTAAAAAACAATGTTCCGTCCGTATAACATTAAAATATTAAAACATACAAAAAAAAAAAAAAAAAATACCGGCTAATAAACAAAAAATAAAAAAATTTTAAATAAAAAAAAAATCTTTATTAAAAGTATTTAACACTTCTAAAAAAAATAGATAAATACCGGTGTTATTATAGCCAACTGGCATGTAAGTGAGGCATTTATTATTTATGAAATGAATGTCTGAGCCTTAGGTCTCCAGCCTTATAGCTAGAGCTCAGGTCTTCCATTATGTAAATTCAAGAGTTTGAACCCACCTGCGGAGTCGAAAATTGAGGATGAATAATAACAGTATAATAATCAGCGAAAGAGAAAAAGAGAGCTAGAGCTCTTGCTTGTTCATCCTCCTCCCCCTGCACCCGAGAAGCTCCTGCTTATCTTTTACCAATTGATCTTTGAACCCTTTTAACCGCACGACAATGACCCCGGCACACCGGTACTCGGAGCGCCATTACTCGTCATCATCCTCATCATTGCTCATCATCATAATGGTCATCCTGGTCATGTCTGGAGGGGGAGAGCTAAACCCCGGGTTAATACACACAATATAATAGAAAAACGTCTAATGGAAACATTTTTTTTCTCCCCGACCAAAAAAATTCCTTTCTCTCGGACATGGCTTTCAAATTTTGGTAGAGTCAATCAATGTGTTTTTATTATTTTTTTTACCCTCTTTAAAACAGTTTTTTTTTCTACTTCTTCTCTCGGTATTGTAATCAGAAGCGCCCGCGCGTGATAATCAATCATCAACGAGTACAGGCCCGGTGTTAACATTACAAATTTCATATTAATTCGACTTAAGATAAAAGTGACATTCGTAACAAATGATTGCAATAAATTCGGACGATAACCTTACTTGTATGTCTTTAAAAACACAAATTTATTTAAATTTTTCTTTAATAAATACGAAGATAGAAGAAGTAAAAGGGAGAAAAAAAAAAGGATTTTCGTGTTTCACGCCGGTGCTATTTATCTATCTATTTAGGCTGGTAATCCAAATATTTATTGACAAAAACTTATAAACAATAATAGTTTTCGGGGTACAGTATTTTTAAGTTCAATTTTTCAGCAAAAAAAAAAAAATTACCATTTGTTGTTGTTCTTTTTCTATTATAACTGACTGAATTTGTTATTAAGATTCTCATTCTTCTGGGTACTGGATATAAAACTCGGAAATTTTTTAATGTACTATTATTATAAGCGGGTATTTTAATTTCCGATATACATTTTTCAATCGGATTTTTTTTATCCCCTATTATCATAAAGTTAACCTAAAAAAAAAATGCTTACGGTAAATAAAAATACCGATTATCTGAATAGCGCATTATACTTAGTTCTAAATTAACCTTCTTCCTTTATTATTAGTTTTTTTTTTAATAACTCGAGCATTTTCATTCCAAAAGAATGTATAAAACAATGTTACCTCCAATATAAATCGTTGATCTAAATATCTTTTTTTTTTTTTTTTAAAAAATAATAATAAACCACCAGCAGCAGCAGGAGCGGCACCACCCATGAAAATGTCACAACGAATCTTTCCATCTATTTCGTTCTACATAACAT
This sequence comes from Polydesmus complanatus, assembly GCA_034692225.1. Taxonomy (NCBI): domain Eukaryota; kingdom Metazoa; phylum Arthropoda; class Diplopoda; order Polydesmida; family Polydesmidae; genus Polydesmus; species Polydesmus complanatus. Next base: position 22,836 of record JAQGAZ010000378.1, on the reverse strand, counting down.
TCTTTCATTAATCGATCAAGTTCACACAATAATAATTGTCCGCTATTTATTTGAAAGCGCAGTAATAAATAAATTTCTTCAAGGTTTTTCCCCGATCGCTGATAAAAAAAAAAAGGATTTTTAAACTCCCATTTTAAAAAAGTCGACTATCATACATAAATGACAGCTGTTAAGTTCTTTAAGGACGTCTGAATTAAAGGTAGCAGCCCCTTAATGAAAGAGACCTCGAACTCCGACCCTCATACATATAAGACAATGGGAGAGAAAGAGAGACCACTCCCAATCTCAATCCACACACTCCTTACTATTCGTGGACTACTAAAGAGAATAGGATGGCAATTAGTCTAAAGTTCCAAAAAAACATTCTTAATGAACAATGTGGAGAACCGAGAGATAAAAATTGTTGAACTTCCAACGAGTTCCTAACCTTTTCACACGAGCTCAAACTGTACATTGGTTTAGGCAAAATTTTTAAAAAATGTACCGTTGTAACGTGGGAATTTTCAATACTGTATAAGGAAAAAAAATATATATAATATTATAAAAATAAACCTTTTATTTTTCTTTTTTTTTTTTATATAAGTAAATAATAAAAAAAAAAAAGTAGAGTGAAAAGGTTAAGGGCGGAGTTCCAGTACCACACCTCTTCTTCTCCTTTTATTTCCACATCAACCAATATTTCAACCTGGTTATTTTATTTATTTTTTTTCTTAATTTATATTATGCGGGTATATGTAGTTTTTTTTTTTTTCTAAATTAAATTTCATTTTTCTTTTCGGTAAAAATGTATATCAACTATTATTTATTTTTTATTCTAGTTACTAATTGCGTTCATGTTTTAAGAGTGAAAGAGCAATTTACCTTTTAGAAAGAGATTTTAAAAAAAATATGAGTTTGCGGCAAAATTAATAACGGTACTTGAATCATGGAAGTGAATTAGCAAGGACGTCAAATCCTTGAATTTTGTTGACGAGAAAGTCTCGGCTCGGTCGGTGAGAAAGGTTTCGACCACACAAGCGCCGGCATAAAATTCTCTCTCTCTCTCGGCCTCAAAAAAAAAAAAAAGTCGCCAAATGAAAAAAGAATTTCACGCGTTATTATAATTGTTGCGAAATTAATTTTCAGTTTCTAAAAAAAATTTCGTTTAATTTTTTTTATGTAACTGTCTGTCTGTAGCCTACATTAAACCGTTAAATGTGTGCGTCGAAACTCGACTACAAGTACAGTACTTATCTCGTTCGTAACAATGAACTTCAACTCCGTTCGTCTACGCAAAAAAAAAAATTAATACGGGTAGGTGAAATATTGTTTTGTTTTTCAAAACCGGTAAGGCAAACTCGTTTAAAAAAAAAGGCTTTACCCACATCTCAATCTTTTATTCCAATTACTGTATTATGAAAGTTAATTAAAGATCAAAATCTTAAAACCAATCACCAATTCAAATTTTATTTAATGCTCTCCTACTCTTAGTAACATTTGATCGGCCACGATTTTTTCTCAATATTTTCTAAACCGCAGTAAAAAAAAGATGCAAAATTTTGAAGTTTTTTTTGAGGTAAACGAGATTCAAAAGATAGCCCAAAACGTTATTACTCTCCAGATTTCAGTATTGGGACTGTTTTGTTGCCTCAATTGAAAATCCACTTGAAAGATACCATACCATATACAGTACTGTATTACGTGCATGCGCTCAACTCTATATTTTTCGTTTATGATTTTCCAATCCAGATTTGAACAAGTCAAAGAGGATTTTGAACTTTAAGTGTTTTTAAAATTTCAATTTTTAACTTTCAGAATTTTGACTCTTAACTTTTTTTTTTTTCTTAAATATATTTTTCCCCCCTTAGTTAACTACATCGCAAACTCACTTTCCCTTCAATTTACTCAACTTAATTTAAGCAAATATAACTATTAAAACAAATGCAAATAAATAAATAATACTTTAATCGCGTGTAAGAATTTGGAAAGGCTAAATCGGATTTGAAAGCGGCTTTTCTATCCCTAGCTCAGATCTTTTTCCTGACCCCTCTAGTTGAACCCACTCAACAACTAACCTGATCAAATAAACAGGCAAATAAGAAATACAACGCAAAATGTACATAATAATATACTGTACCGGTATATAAAAAAAACGAGCATAATCTTTCACCATCAATACAAAATATCCTAAGCGTAAATTAAAGAAAGTAAAAAAAAAAAATAAATTTTTGTTTTACAATAAATACAAATGTCACAGACAAACAAAATTTCGAAGAAAACGATGGCTGTCGTCCCCCTCCCTCATCCAACAGTAATTACCCCGCAGAGGGGTTAGTAAATTGATCCTGAATTCTGTTTAATCCGGGTAGTCGGAATGCCAAAGCACCGGTAATCACCGCCCCAACTCCCTCCCCATCTCTTTACCTCACTCACCTGTTACCGAGGTTTACTTTATCTAAATTACAAAGCAAACCCTCCTCCTAGCTTGCTACTAACAGTACATAAAAAACTTTTCCAACATTAGTACCATTTCGTTAATTGACCTTAAAAGCTTCTTTGTGATCTTCTAATTGACTTTCACCAAATCATAGACTCGCAGTCAAACTTTCGTCGTGACCTTTTTTCGAGCGAATAGAGAAACAAACGTCTGTCAAGACGCTAAAAAACGCGCGAAATAACTTAATTTAATTAAATAATGCCCACACCACTGCTAATTATTTTCGTAATAACAAGTACTTAAAACTTTTAATATCTTACCCGTTAACCAAACAAAAAAAAAAAATTCCAGTTAGAAAAATTTAAATACCGGTAATAATAATTATAGTCCCGCAATAAAAAAAAAAAGGTGTAAATGCCGGGTACTTAAAAGCTAAAAATTATTTTTTAAACGACTGGAATTATAATGTTTTAATGCCTTAGTAAAACCATTCTAGAAGTAAATGTACTGTTAAATATTTATGTTTTTGAAATACACCTGTAATAACAAAAAAATAATAGTTGATACAATTTTGCATTATTTGGCAAAAATAAATAAATAAAATAAGAATCAGCAAAATTTTTATAAGAATTTTCAGCAGAAATTGGGCGATGCTCTGCGCAAAGCTACAAACCTACAAATTAAGATGGAGCTCTATATTCGCTTCTTCAAAGTGTAAAAACAATATTTAAATTTGCAGACAGTTACCAACACTCTAAGATATCTCAAGAGATTGATATGCTTTTATGAAACTCCAAACTTTTTTAATTTCATTTAATAAAAATTTAAAAATAATAATTATTCTACCAATTTTTAATAAATGTAGGTTAAGCTTAATGCAGTATTCTGTCAAATTGTGACCTTAAAATGATTTTACGCATAAAATACATAACGTCCATGAGCATCTCCGGAATGCTTTTAAAGTTACCAATGTTTTTACAGATACAGCAACCCATCAAATTTTTCAATATAAATTCTCATTTTTAAAAAAAAATGTTTTACACATCAAATACATCACAGCAGTAGCATCCACGAGTTCTATGTATCTCATAAAATGCTTTTATCACTGCTGATGTTTTCCAAAGTTCAAAAACTTTTCTATTTGCTACCACATTCCCCCTTCCCCTCCTCTATCCAGATCGTAATCATCATTAAAATCAATTAATTTTTTACTAATTCATGTCATCGATAATGCGAAACTTTACTTTCACAGTGAACGTCTCGAAATCGTGCGTCTCACGCCAAAAACAACCAGATCAAACGATGACCCGCGCACGAAAAGAAAGATAGGAAAAACGAACGGGAAGAAGAAAAAAAAAATATTCGATTAATAAACAAAGCAGCACGCAATTACATTCACTTAAGCCATTGAACAAAGAAATTATACGTACTGTCAAATCATTGAGAAAATCCATTCATTTTTCCTATATTATATTATCCTATCTAAACATTACCTTAATTGGCTTTAATAAATAAAACGAAAGCGGAAAGATATAAAAAAAAATGCATAATGATAGTAAATAAAATGAAAATGATATAAAGAAGAATTTTTTTTCTCTTCCTATTTAAAAATAAGTCTTCACTTTTTAACTACCTATCTTGTCCATCACTTTATTATTATTTTTTTGGTTCCTTACTCGTAGGTGGAAATGAATCTGAAGAGTTAAATGAACTGAAAAAGACTTGTAAATATCGTAAAAAATGATTTGCATAATTACGGCTTAATAATATTATTTTTCTTGTACACTACTCGATCTTAAGCTACCTGAGGCGACGAAACAATTGATATTTTTCTATTAAGTCAAAATATAGATAAGCCACAAAAAAAAAAAAAAACTTCATTCTTTATTTTTCGTACTGTGAACCTTATGACTTCATCAATGATGATCGCTTCAAAAGTATTGCGCAACTAGACATGTGCCTCGGCGTTATGACCGCCATAAAGTTCAATGCTTTAATGATGAGGTGACGTCAGAATGCGGAAATTAACACACTATCGACCTCTTCTTTTTTCTTTATCATCGACAACAACAACAAGACGGTAAATCCCATCTTCTCACAAACGACTACAATCGAGATTGTGCTACTCCATACAAACTTGATAATTGCTCATTAAAATCGTAATTATTCAATTATTAATATTGTAAAATGAGGTTCGGAGAAAACGAGCGCCGTGTCTGATTAATAGATAGGCTAATAAGTTGTTTTTTTTTAAAAAAAAAATTAGGACTGTAGGAGTCGTTAACACGTAAAAAGTACAAGTTAATAAAATTGAATGAGAGAAAATAATTATTGTTTGAAGTGTATACAAAAATCCGATTCAGATGTCTAACAGATAAAAGTATTGAACTTTATTCCTGAAATTGAATGGGAAAGCTGGTTTTTTGTTTTTAAGTTTTAATCAACGAAATGATTAACTCGAGTTAACGACTTGTGTGTATAATCATAATAATATTTATACAACCAACTTCGCGTCTTTATTTATCCAAGTTTTTATCTTAATCGAATTTCCCTTGGAAAAATTAATTTAAATTATCAATTTAACGAGCTAATTATTACTTTTTTAAATTTTAATTACCGCATTAAATACCATTAATTTTAATTAAATCTAAGTGGATTTGTAAATAAATTAAAAAAAATAATCAGCTATTAAATTTATTTTATATTCTACTAAACCCCATACAGTTAAAAAAAAAAGCTAATTTTTTTTTTTTTTTTATTGCAAAACTAACTCCGAATAGAAACCGCGCTTAAATTAGGTTAGCATTGAGCGATTAAAATTAAAAAAAGAAAATTAAATTAATTCTCACAAAAAAACTTTAGTTTTCCTACCGAATTTTTAATTTTAAGCTCACGTTCGCAATTTACTACTAATGACAGTACAGTTTTATTTTGCTGTCATTTCTATAGAGAGCAAAATACTGTCGCGAAAGCAGTTAAAATTTTTGATTCCACGTTTTTAATAAGTTTACGAAAATGCTTTTAAAATATCGGTCGTCTAAAAATAATTATTGTCAGTGCGCGAGTAGCCTCAAATATTAAAAAAAAAAAAAAACCTGCAGTACATTAAAATTCTGCTCATGTTGATAAAGTAGTCACTTGGCAGTTTTAATAATAAATACAGTACCGCCGAGTAAAGTTGTCTCTCTAACCTATTGGCATTCGACCTCAAAGTTTAAGCAAATATCTACGAGACGTTTGAAATATGTACGTGTGTTCGTTCGGCAAACAAATCCAAAGTTTTTGAATGGAAAAACTAGGGGTCAGTGGCACAGCTATTCACATGACACATTGCTGAGATCATTATTTACATCAATGCTAACTACCATCACTCTTATTATTATTATTATTATCAATTTTTAATATAATATTCAAACATATACGGCAATTGATTTACCCTGTAGCTAAACGGTTGGCTGTTCTATTCTACATAGATAAACAAAAAGAACACTTATTCAAATGTCAAATACTGCACAAATTTTCAGAATTCATATCGAAAATCTTAAAAGATAAATTGCGCATAAAAATTAACAGAATTAATTAATTTAATTTTTAAATAGGAATGCAACTCTCCCATTAGATTTTGACCTTAAATCTTCAAAGTTTTTCCAATTAAAATGTTCAATTTTTTTTAAAAAAATACTTTAATTTAACTTACGCAAAAACCAAGAAATTATAAGGTTTTTTTTTCTTTAAATAAAGTTAAGATTAATTATTGTTGTTTCTCCCCACAAACTCTTGCAATAACTCTCATTGCGAGATTTTCAATAACGCGAAATTTTTCAGGAACGTTTATATCGCGTTCTACGAGAACTCAGCGTAAAAATAGTATCTTAATGTTATGTATTAAGGTTAGATGGTGGGCAATCATACTGTATATTCAGATGACAATAAGTACATACTCGCTGGCATAACCTAGATTTGATCGGCGTCTGTTGTGGTACAACACAATGTAACGTGTTGTACCACGTCACGCTGCAACATTCAGTCGTATCTGTGCTGCACCCACGAGTTGTAAGAATAAAACCCGCGCGTGAAAAGCGTTTCAGATAAAACCACAATCAAAAGATTAGAAATTGACACTTAAAAGTCAAGGTCTTTTTTAAAAAAAATTAAATAAACATAATGTATTTGTATAATTTCGCTATTAAAATTTAAATAACTTAAAAATTAAATCAATTTTTTTTCCTATTAAAAATAATAATTATTAATTATCGAAAGAAGTAGTTAAACAAAATCGAAACAGTAGTTAATTACCGCGGTGGTTTTTTTTTAGTAATTAAAACAACAACAAAAAAAAAATGTGCCACCGAAGCAAGATTTTTTCCACCAGAAAATTATTCAAACAAATTATACTCCGCTTCGCTTTACTTTGTAATGATTAACCAAGCAAATAATGCGAACGACATTGCGAATTACAAGTCAATGAGCGACGCATGCTGCGGATTTAACGATTTAAAGAAACGACCTCTTTTTTTTCTCTCTTCTTTTTTCTAATTACAAATTAAGCGCAAAATAATTGCGAATAATTACTGCAACCATTGCTACCATACTTCGCAATTACGAAAACAAATACACCGCGCGCTTTTAGAAGTTCATTTTACCTTATTACGGACTAGAATAGAATTTAAGTCAGCAAGTTAAAACAATATAACGCCATTGCATTTCTAAAGCAGTGAAATTGCGCACTTTATAGTACAATGGCAAAAGAAAACATTAATGCAACTGCTTTAAAATTATAATATAATCAATAAAGTAAAGATTTCGTTCGCCGGTTAGCGTAAAAAATGCAAATTGATTTGAGTAACCGATGAACGTGATCGAAAAACATTGATTTTGTTCATTAACTTTTTAATTTTTGATCAACGAAATTATTTCTTTTAATAACATTTACTGCATTTGCGCATCATTTCTGATTAAATAATTGTTTAAGCCTAGTTAAATCTCACTCCTTAAAGGATTTGAGAACCCTCTTCTACTCGTTTATCAGATCCAAAAAGGATGCTAAATTCGATCCGAGAAAAGAGGCAAATTTAATATTAAAATTAAATGAAACTTTTGATTTTATTTTATTTTTACATCAGCTTTTTCAATTTGCTTTATGACGCTGAATGTACGAGTATTTATGGCATATCTATAAATTGAAAATTCAATGTAAAATAAGATTTGATTAACGTTAAATTTTCTGATGACGCTAAATTAAACGATATCTTACTTAATTTTAATGCATTGTATTTTATAAAGTAAATAATAAACAAAAACATCAATATACGGGACAAAAAATTTCTTTGTGCTGTAAATCGAAACTCGAAATTTTTATGGATTTATTACTCAGCAAAAAAGAAAAAACAAAAACACTAAGCAAATCCATTCAAATTCAGGTTTTTTTTTTTTAATAGAACGAAAGAATGACGACAAAGTTCACCATACCCCTTCGATATTATTATTTCTACCGTACCGTAAATCCCCCACGACGAATAACATTTTAATTATATTCAATTGGAACTTGGTGATTACAAATCGGGAACAGCTGTGTGGCGAATGTAACTACACCAAACTCGTTAAATAAATCTTTAAAAAAAAAAAAAAAAAAAACTCGTAAAAAAAAAAATTCGTGTTACAGTTATTGCACGTGAATAGTATGCATTTTTCTTCTACTGCACCCTACACGAAACGATACACTGAACTTGTTTGTTGACCGAAAGCCCTTTGACATTTCCCCTCCCTCACTTATTTCCAAACAACAGGGTAAGAGAAAAAAACTTTTTTTTTGTTTCTAACGAGCCGAAACCACCATTAATAACAATAATAACATTTATAAGAAAAACGAACATTACTTGGTACATATTGAGGTTAATCCTACATTTGAAATCCATCTACGAGCACCGCCTAAATGCCTAAACCTACATCACACCACTGTCATTATTTCCAATGACCTCTAATTCACCTTTGCGTACTTTTTCTTCAAGAAAAAATTTTTTTTATTCCGCTTTCATAAAAGCATAATAATTTTAGGTACAATAGAAAATTGACTAACAACGTCCCACCAACGCACAACACGCGAGATTTTTGATTCATAATAAATTCTACACCAAAAATTTAGTACCCGTATTTAATTTTTATTTATTTTTAAGCGCGAAAAATAAGGTCATCAAAAACGCAGACAAATTAATTCTCGCTTAAAACATTAAAAAAAAGAAACCCCTCCGCGAAACAAACCCTCTTCGTAGGATGACGTTACCAATAATTAACGTTAAACGAATGACGACACTTATGACCATTTAGTCCGAAAAAAATCCGTTTGAAAGGGAAAGTACCGTTAAATTGTAATTGATAGCGTTAAGAGAACAAATTTATTACCTACTAAGACTTAACGGAGATGACGCTATAAATTGCTGCTTTCTCGGAGTTTTAACATCGGGGTATACCTGACTTCGGGGATGACAATAAAAAAAAAATGCGTCAGCGTACACATGTTTTATGACCGAACGAAACGGATAAAAGCATCTTAAAAACTTGCGCTTGTAAATTATTAACAAGTTTCTTAATAACCACCGATTCTACTTTCATTTAATTGTGATGCTAGTGGCCTTTACGAGGAGATGCAAACGGAATTTTAATAAATTCCACGCAATCCAAAAACAATAACACTGCCATGTAAATGATTATGTACCAGAAAATAGAAATGTTTTTTTTCCTTTTTTAAATTATGTTAGTACTGTAGCAGTAAATTACAAATCAAAAATATGGTAAACGCGTGAAATCATCATGATTAGTTGTTTTTCTTTTAAAAAATTTTATTATTTTAAATTTGTTTTAAATAAAATTAAACTTTTAAACTAAGTAAATTGTCCAAAAATTTTTAATTTAATTTCCCTGTAAATAATTTAATTTAAAAAAATGCTCAATTTACGTATTGTAGCTTAACGTTAAAAGCTATTTCAGTTAAATAATTCGCTTTTATTTAAATAATTATTATTTTTTTTTTTTCTCTACCACATTATTTCGTCATGACACACTGCGCTAATCCTCGTTGTTGAAATTGGCCTATAAAGAACTAATTCAATTCTTACACAGTACATCGATTCGTCTAATTCAATAACGTAAAACACACGTTTAGTAATATATAATTTTTCCGAAAAAGAAAAAATAAATAAATAAAGAGCGTTTAAGTATGTCTACAACGTTGTGTTCCATAAAAATCAGGTTAATCAGTACAAAACCTGAAAAAATTTATCCAAAGCGAGAATTTGCGCAAATTCGCAACTTGTCGAATGTAAATACAGGTTATTAGAACATCAGTCAAACACATCGCATAATTAACGTTACCGATTTCTAGTAATATGGTTACATTTTTTTTTTCTTTCTTTCTTTCTTTCTTTCTTTCTTTATAACTGTTTCGTTTCGATCAAAAGAGCGAGAGAGAAAAAAAATTCAACTGACTGCGGTATTAGAAGAAGACGAAAAAGAAAATGTTAGGCGCCAATCTTATTCATGTAATGATATTAACGAAACGAGATAACCTAAATCGATAGTATTTCAACACACAACACACGCGCGTTTCTTCCATTCAATTTTCAAGGTGGGCTACCAACTTGGTCCGATCCAACAACCGTGAAACCGCCCTACCTCCGCTTCAACCCACATCATCCCGACGTAACCCACATTTATCAATTAAAACTAAGAATCCCTTTTTTTACTTCTCCAACTAAAAAATAAAAAAACTTATCAATGATTCACATTTAATAATTATTGTGTTTTCTTTCCATTTAAATGACTTTTTAATTAATTTGTTGCGAGAGTCTGTTTTTCTATATTTGCTTACTGATCCTATTCCTCGCGCGCACTGTAATTTAAAATTAAAAGCCTTAGAAAAAGTTTAGAGGTTCCTTTTCGGGCACACCTTTTTCTTAATAATCGCCGAGTCAAGGCTTTTTTTTTTTTTTCATTCCAATTCTAATTTTTGTGGCCGTTTTAATCACGCTTTCTCCTTCAAAATTTTTATCTAATCGTGTGTCATATAGTGGACGACACCTCCGCCAAAATCCAAACTCCGCCATGGCCATTTACATTCACACGCCTAATCTCCTTTCACTCATGGTTCAATGATGTAATTCATCATAAACAAAGTAACTAAAAATGTATTTCTCCTTCTTGTTTTTAAAAAAAAAAAATCAATCAACGCCAATCTAAAACTGTATAAAGTAATAGTGATTAAACGTTTGTACATTGCGGATTGATAGATAAAACCAACTTAAAATCCACTAGAGGAGGAGGGGGAGGGAGGAATGTAAACAAACATTATTATTCTGAAAAGCTAAAAACATTATAGGCTTTATAATAATAATTATAAGCTCTTTAAAAAGCAGAAATATTATAATTTTAAAGAATTGAAATAAATCAAATTCCTTATGTCGGTCGTAACGATTTTTAAATCAATATTAAAATTATTGTTAATTGAAACATCATAAAAAAAACTTAAAATTATTGAAGAATTTTACAAAATAAAATTTAAGTCCAATTACAGAATATAAACTAATTTTTCCCAAAAAAAATTAAACTTTTAAATTACACTTTTCAAATAAAAACAAATACTGTAATAACAATTAGCTTCGATAAAAATTTACTGTATTTCTAGGTTATAAGCATTCAATGACTCGCGAAGTGCATAATGTAATAATATCCATCAAAAAGTTTTGCATCAATTTCAACCCACAAAAATAATAATAATAAAAAAAAAATTGATTTACGACACACACCTACACTTATGAAAATATTTCCGTCCAATTTCGCAATTATTTTGCGCTCTGATTCTTAAACTTTTTACCTCCCAGATGCAACCTTACCATTTAAAATCCCATCTTTATTCCGCCATAATAATATTAATTTTATTTACATTTCCAAAACTCTGTAATTGTCGCTCTGCGCTCTTTTCAAGTCGTGGTCCATCAATTTCGCCTGACTTTTTAGTAAACACACATAGTAATAATAACCTTAAAAAAAAAAAGAGTTTTCGGGCATTCAAGGTTGAACGAATAAAAAAAAAAAATACACCGCGTAACACGGTCACGAAATCCCTCGTAACAACAAGGATGACGTCTCCATTTGTTTCCAGCCTGACTTGTTGACCTCCCCGCAACAAGAAAAGCAGAACGTGAATCGGAAATAGATGATCGATCATCACTTTTGTTGTTTTTAAAAAAAAAATTAATTCGGAATTATCAGCTGAAACACCTAAAACCACGCCCGCTCAACTAGTAATATCGTCGTCGTACATCTTAAATCTTTACTGTTTTCCCTAATCAACGTTTTCCAATATTTTTGTTTCTTAAATTAAAAAAAAAAAATAAACAATACTAAAACACTTTCGTTCGCTTAAGTTATTGTCACTGCCAACGTGTACCACATTCATCAACACGGCCAAACACTTATTTCGTTGGAATGACAGGAAGTCTTTTTTACTGTATTATGCAATTACGAGAAAGGAAAAAGAAAAGAAAAAAAAAACATTTGCAAACGTTTTTTCAATTGAAATTTCAATCAAAGTGTAGCCCGAAGACGTTGCTAGCAATTAAAATTTAGCATACAGAAAAACGTGGTTTAAAGAAATTGCAAACTCGTGTATATTATTATATCAACGCCGAGTGTCAACAACCACTTGATTAATTTAGTCGCCATTTATCTAATGTTATATCTTCGTCAAAGATCAAGCGAGTAAACGCTTGATTAACCTATACACAATAAACAAGTCAAAGCCATTTTTTCCGCTCTTCCTCTTCATAAATTTACAATCTAATTAAAATGTGCGCAAAGCTTTTTTAAATTATTCTTTTCAACATTAGTTTATTTCTCAAATGTCACAACCCCGGGGTTCCCAAAGTGTGTCCCGCGGAACACTAGGGCTACGCCAAAACATTCGAGGGGTTCCGCAACCAAAAAAAAAAAAACGTTTTGAGAACAATAGTAGGTCTATAAATCGTTAAAACTCTGCCACATTAGTACAAAGTCATGTAAATAGCAAAAATCAAAAATTTAAGTAAAACTTCAATCTCTAAATAATTCATAGCTAATAAATAAATTGTTACGGTACAATCTAAAAATTAAAAAAAAAAAAAAAATCACGCAAGTAAATGTGCAGATTTAATTGTTAATTTAATTTAATTGTTAATTAGTTAAATAAAAATAACCATTTAAATAATGTTTCAACCACATATTTGCCTTAATGCTAAATGGTAAGCTTAAATAAAAGATAAACCCAGTTCTAAAAAAATAAATTTGTATTTGAACTTACTAAAAAAAATAATATAACTGACAAGTATTAAAACCGAAAAAGAAGAAAAACAAAACGCGTATTGGTCAAAAAAGTTTAAAATAAATTAAAAAAACATTGAAGTATAACGGCTTTCAAAACCTGTAAAAACTAACACATTAAAAATTGCATTTATAACACACCAAAAAAAGAAAAAAAAAATCATAAATATTTACGATGTCCACTTTTGAGATAATGTACGCTTAAAGAAACATATGGAGCAGAGACGGTGGGTTTCAGTCGAGCCATAATAAACACGTCCTTTTTTTTATTTTTATCAAAAAAAAAAAAAAAATTTATAATAATAATAAAAAATAATAATAATAAAATAAATTCGTATTTAGTTCATATCTAGATAAGGTTTATTTATCACGAGTGCTTTTAATCACGGTATAACGAGAGTAATAATCATTACCATTATTTTTTATTTATTTATTTATAACGGAAAATAAAAGTTTAAAAAAAAATAAAATAATGCTTTAACCCAAGTGGCACGCTATTACCATTGTATTAACAACAAAAAAACAAGTTTTGATATCATTTGGAAAGGTGTGGCGCTTTCAGTTTTTCTTTTTTTAAACTAAAAAATAAAAAAAAATATTTTGAAACCCATTAAACACCGAAACGTTTAATTTAAACGCCAGTCAATTGAAATTGATTAACAGAAATAAATAGAACGGTGAAATAAAGCGTGTTAAATTTATTCAACACGCTGTACAATACTTCGGAAAATTTTAAGAAAATGCGGAAATTTAATTTAAGAAAAAATAAAATAAAGATTTGTTGATAAAAAAAAAAAAAGAAAAGGTGTGCGAGATGCTATTGTTAAAACGCGCAAACTCAAAAACGCAAATAACAATTTAATATGCCATTACAATAATCGTAAAAGAAAGCGAATTTTCTATCTGCAAACCGAATGATTTTAAAAGAAGATTAATAGAAAAAAAACCGAACAATTAAAGTTTGATCTTCCAAACGTTTTAACAGCAAATTGCGAAACAATAAAAACAACGCCTTTACTTTCATTTCACTTATTTTTGCTCATCAGATAAAAAATTATTGCAAAAAAAGAAAGTTAATATTTCCGGAAAAACACTCTCTATTAAAAGTTAAAATACCTATCATTAAAATCACGTAAAATAATTTATACATAGTGTTCGTAAAAAAAAAAGTGAACCTCGATGAATTAGGTTCTAAAACTGAAGTTATTAACTTAGTTGGGTTCTCTTTGTTTTAACGAGTGTATTAAAAAATATAATTTTATTACCGGTAAATAAAATAAAAAAAAAACAATTATTTTGGCTTCTCGAGATTTTAATCGACAATTTTTTTTTATCGCATCTGTTTTCAATAATATCCTTTCATTTAATTGTCTGAATTTTTCTATTGCCGGAACTATCCTTTCCACCAATAAATAATTATTTCGGATAATTCGTGTTTTACTACATGCGGAATGTTAACATTAAAAATTACAACTAATAATTTTTTTTATTGCTAATAAATACACGTTGCTTTACGATATGCAATCAAATAAAAACCTCAAAGCTAATCTTAAAAAAAAAAATAAAGAAAGAAAGAATGAAAAATAGAGCACATTTTCCACGCTCAACACTTTTCCGTTATGTATTAAAATGTGTTCACCAAATCACAATTTGAATGCGAACCGCAAACACTGGTCCGTGGGAAAGAAATTGACAAGTTAAAGGCAGGAAAAGATTTTTTTTTTAAAATAATAACAAAAAAAAAAAATTAAAGCGCAAAAAAAAAAAAAAAATGATGAATTAAAAAAAAATAAGTTACTTGTAATAACCGCAAGTTTTGTTGTCCATTTTGGATCGGAGATTTTTTAAGTGACAATGGCGGAAAAGTTTGAAAAAATCAATTGATCGATATATTTTTAAAAAGTTTCCTCCCAAATAAGACAACAATAGCATATATGCAAACTGGAGTAAAAAAAAAAAAAGAAAAATTTATTAAAAATGCAAAAAAAAAATTCCTTTCGGCGTAAATCATTTCTCGTTTCTTACGTTAGAATAGTCTACCGTACACTATAATAATAATAATAAACACAATAACAATCACAAAAAAAATTTTTTTTAAAAGTTTAAATACTGTAAATGGGAACAAAGCTATTACAATTACTTTATAGTCGATTTATCGCTTTATTAATTTCCATCACCGAAATAAAATTAAAAAAAAAAATTAAAAAGAAAAAAGAAAAATGATTTTTCTATTTATAAAAGTCGAACCACTTTTTCTTCCTCATGCTATTTCGAGTTTAAAAAGAAAAAGAAGAAAAAAATAATAACATGACTTTTAATTTTAATGACCTAAATACGTCCTCAAATAAATATATTAGAGGAGGTCTACTACTTCTAACGATTATTTTTTAATTTCAACATCTTTACATCTGTCTTTTTTTTTTTTTTAATTAAAAAAAAAATGCAATCTTAAATACGATAGAAGTTCAATTATCCGGAACAAAGGCGGTTCGGACAATCAAAAAACTCAAAAAATTTAAATCGAGAATAATTAAAAATAAATGAAATCGAAAAATGTAAATATTAAGCATAAATAATATTACAGTACAATGTATTATAAAAGATAAAGCTTTCAAAAAAATCAAAACATTAAAATGGCAAAATTTAGAAATCAAGTATCTAGAACCACAAAAATCTTAACCGAAGTTCAAAAAACTTAAGTTAAGAAAAATTAAAAATCTAAAAATTCCAAACCCACTTTTTTTAAAAAAAAAATAAATAAATAAAAAAATGAAAAAAAATAAAATTTCAAAAATCATAAAGAAACCTTTTCAAACTTCAGAAAATATTATAAACCTATATCCCAAAAAACACAAAAAAAAAAAAAAAAATCGGAAAAAAACTGTCAAAATTCCAGAAAATCTCAAAAATGCAGAACTCAAAAAACCAATATACAGTACAGTATACTGTAAGTAAATTTTCAAAAATTTCCTAAAATAACTCGAAAATGCAGAAAACTCTAAAACCTCGAAAAACTAATACAGTATGCTGTACAGTACTGTACAAGTAAAATTTCAAATTCTGTATTCCCCCCAAAAAAAACTCGAAAATCCAAATTCGGATAACCAAAATTCTACTGCATCTCAAAAATTATGTACTGTTCCGGTATATCGCCTTAGCAAATCTTTTATTCTACTTCAATATCAAATATCTTTTAAGCATTCGGTGCAGCACAGTTAGATTAATTAAATGATATTGTAAAAAAAAATATAAAATAAAACTGCGTGCTATATTCTTCTAAAAACATGCGTTCTAATAAGAGGACATCATAAAAAACTCATAACGGTGTTAGTAATTATCTTAACCAATTATCACTAACAACTTTTTTGTAGCGTTCAGTGACTAATGAAAAAAAGGGTGTGGATATTCCCGCCCCAAAAAAAAAAACACCTAACAACATTTTCATTATACCTCGTACTTTGTATTTTTTTTAAAACATCTCGTTATTAAATCTACTAATTGTAACTTTTTGAGTACATAAAAATTATGAAAATTTAAACCAACATTAAAAAAATAATGCTTTTTGTTAAAAAGCGAGCAGGAAATTATTAAATGCTATATACCGTGTCATTATAGGAGGAGATTGTTAAATGTAACGAGAACGGGTGTTGATTTCAAACTCAATTACACTTCCCCTTTTCAAACTACGTTTCTAAAGAAATTTCATATCATAATATTTTTTTTATGTAGTCGGCGTCAAATATGTATTTCAAAAATAATAATTAATAACAAACTCGTTCTTTGTATTTTTTTTCTTCATTATTAACAAATTACATTTCCAAAAAAGTTTTGATTTAAATGGTTCAAAAATTTTTTTTATTATTATTATTGTGAAAAGAAGTTCCGGAAGTTTGAATGAAAATGAAATAATAATTATTACAATATAATGACGTGATTTATCATCATATTACTGGGCTCACATAAATTTTAACTCCAAAAAAATAATAATAATTTTAACCTACTTAAAATAATTAATTTTAAAAGGTTTTTCAAGTTTTTACTTAAAAATCGTTTTTTTTTAATCTAAATTTTGTAAAGAAAATGTAATTCAAATAATCTATTTCAAACAGCAATTATTACAGTACCGGTATAAAATTAAACGAAATATTTTTTAAGCAACTTTTTCCGTTTTCGGCCTTGCTGAAAATTAAATATACAGTAACTCTAACCGTAATCCATTAATAATTACTTCCATTTCAATAACAAAAATCTTAAAAAGGAAAATTTGGACAAAATTCCGTTTACCGCATCAATCAACAAGTTAAACGGAATAAATGTAAAACCAAAAACCCTCGAAAATCGACAATTAAAATGCCAGTCTGAAATGATAAATTTCCTAAATTCCCCCTCCCCCCCCAAAAAAAATTCCTCAAAAGTTGTGTGAAATAGCGTAAAACTATTTTTCCAACAAACAATTCCGAGACACGATAATTATTCTTTCCCCGGAATAAATTACTTCTCAGAAATAGCTCTCACTCTCCCGTGTGTCGTAGTAGTTGTCAGTGGCCACCGTCTGCTTTCAAAATAACGGTCGAGCCATCTCTCCCTCGCATTTGAATAGAATTTCAATCTTAAAAAGCGAGTCCATTCATTTTGACTGAAAACACTCGACATCACTCAAGGGTCCCATCCATTCCTCTCCCCTCCTCTCATACTCGGTAATAATTTTATAGAATGCGGGTAAATTTCAACCCTCGATTTACGCGAAAAGAGCCTGGCCTTTAAAATTCTCAAAAAATATTTGCATAATAATTATTGAATATTTCAAACTTTAAATGACACGCTTCAATCTGAGTTTGACGAAAGAACAGATACACTCTACAAAATATTTGAATAAAATGAAACTTAAATATGATAAATGATAGCTACATTCACTTACAAATATTATTAATATCGATCATTCAATCAAAAATTTAGTATTAATTTTGCAACATTTTTTTTCTTCTTCTGATTGTAAACAAGGAAAATTGATTTGACACCCAGACCTCCTTGTAAGCCCTCGTCAAAGAAATTTGCTTTCACTAACAGTTTAATTTTATCTCGACATTATTGTTTCTAGTAGGATATAATTTAAACATAGAATATAACAATTAAATGTTTAAAAAAAAATCCCATTAAAGTCAAAAAATTTTCATGATAGTGTCATTGAAATATACAACTTACTAAACGAATTAATGTACTCATGGAATTCGTTTTTCCATGGGTTATATTCGTCTATACCTGGGTTAAATGAACCCAGTTATCATGAAATATTTAAAACATAATAAACACTTTCTAAAAACTTTGTGATTTTGTTATGTATAAGCTACATAATTATTTTTCTCCCAAGTACGCAACTGGAGTTTTTCTTATTTTACCTTGTTTTTCCACATAATATTTAAATATCTCATTTTGATTTATTATTATACTTATTATGTTTTAGCAGAAAGAACATTAGCGCGAGTGAAAATTTTTACGTCTCATAATTAATTTTCCTATATCTTTTGGCGACAAATAAAATACATTACGTAAAAAAAAAATGTACATAGAATTCGCGCAAATCGAGGTTTCAACTGTATTTAAATGCGAGCATAATAATAATTTCTTGCTTTCTTTGGAAGCAGACTTCCAACCCTCCCCAGTTGATGATTAATGATCCGGCTGGGCTACCGCGGTTAATTATTGTCTCGTATAGAACGCCGTAGTCTAGCTCGTTAAAATTGTTTTATCAAGTTTATGATACCCTGATACGTTGACGTCATAACGACCCGACAATAATTTCCAAGAAGGAAAAAAAAAAGAAGAAAGAAAAATAAAATTATAATAATAATAATAATAGAAGGAATGATATCATTGGCCACACTGCTCGTTTGGCCCCCACATCAAATATATATCCATAAAATAATAATAATGAAATATTTCCATATTCCTAACCGTCGGCCAAACTCTTTTCCTTTCAAAACTTAATCGAGTGGGTGGATTTGATGCCTGACTTTAACAACATGAACGTTTCTGATGACAATTTGCAACACTAAAAAAAAAAAATTGGTACTATTATAACCAGGTACATTGTATTACATTACAATATCAAAATTGAATAAACCAGAAGTGTAAAACAAGTTCACTCACTCACTCTTCACTTTTCACAATCGAAGTTTTACATATTTTTTTTTTGTTGTTGCTGCTAAATAAATATTAAAAAGCATGAAAACCCCTTTATCAAAAAAAAAAAAAAATGTGTTGAGGGTAAATAAAAGTCTAAACTGACTGAATATTACGTTTAAACAAACAAACTGAATAAATAATAGTGCCGTAATGCTACTTGCGCGCGTCATTTATCCACAATTTAATATTTAATAAAAAGGGTAGAAAATAATAAAAGCTTTACAAAAAAAAAAAAATAGTTGCATATGAAATTGAATGAAGGGTGTGGTGAGATTTTATTATCGTATAGGAACTAAAAATGTTTAAAGGCTTTTAATAAATTCCATTTGATTCCAACGTATAGCTTGAACTTTTTTGCGTAGTAAGCGCTGGCGTCAATTAAAACGAGTTTTTCTCCACCTGTTCCTACCGTAGCCGAGTATTCAATTCGAGAAATTATTGTTCTCGCTTTATAATGCATATACAATTCACGCAGTTTGAATTGAACGGAATTAAATAAAAAAAAAAAAAACACAACTCATCGGTACCGGTTATTTAACGTCCTCGAATTTAATGGAACTCGATATAGATAATCACCAAAAACACGTTATAATTTCTTGTTTACTGTATTTAACCTGATGCAATAAAGTGCCAATTAAGGTAGCGAAATAATAGTAATAAAAATCCAATAAAATTATATTTTATGCAAATATCTAATCTCCGTAGAACAACCGACAATCAAAAACTTAAAACGAGAAAACCGTAATAACCGCAAAAATGACTATAGAGCAAACATAACGTTGTTTATAACAACCAAAATCATATAAACGGTAACCGAATTAATTAAAACAGTAACAAATCTGACTAAAAATAATAAGCAAGTTGACTATATTAGTAATCAAGTTTATTAAAATAGTAAACTACTAGTAATCCAAACTTACTAAATTAGCAACCACTGGCAAAACTCTTAAAAGCCGAACAAACTTTTCAAAACAGTTTCAAACCTGTGATAAATAAAAATGATGAAAACAGAAAAATAAAAATGTATTTACAACCTAGAGACAATCAGGTCTATAGCAAAGCTAAAAGTTCAATATACATGTACATGCGAATTATAAAAAAAAAAACATTATTATTTCTTAGAAAAACAGTACAGAAAGTGCATTACCACCTGTGATGTAATCGCTAGAGGCCCACTTCCCTCTTCTTTATTTTACTATATTAGAAGGTGGGGCATCAAAATGTTACATCGTTTTGCACTCCCCGAGTTTCCATAGTATTTTTAATCAATTTGAGATTAAGTCTAAAAGCTGACCAAACAAAATCTACGGCGCACGTAACATAAGATAACACTGTTAAAAAATCTTTTTTTTTTTAAAAAAAATTAAAGTTAGAAATATCCCCGGCGTCAAAAATTAAATAAGAAAAAACCCCAGCGGTTCAAAAAAAACAGGTGAATAAATAAAAATCGCGAAGATAACGTTTGTGCGCGGATAAAAATCGGCGCTTGATAATTCAATTTGGTTAACTTTTCGTGTTAAAAGAATTTGTTTAGATCGTGATAACTCTCGCATCTCATTTCCTTTTTTTCTTTTCTTTCCCACCGATCACTTTTTCCGATTACGATTCAAAATAAGAATAATTGTCATTCTAAACCGCCACAACACGCATGATGATACACAAAAAAAAAAAAATAATAATAATAATACCTCAACTTTCAATTTTTAAGCCGAATTAAATAAGAGGATTTACGAAAAGAATAAAATAAATATTAAACGTGCAAACTTAACACAAAAAATAAAGAAAGCAACGTGAATGCATTTTTAATACTGTACATTATATTGAAAACAATACAATCTCATAACATCGCTGCAGGATTCGAATCTTTTTCGGAAGATCCATTCAAACTTTTTTCTAACCATAATAATAATAATAAATTAAATAACGCAATTATATCGTGATTTATAGTTATTTCCGGACTAATGCGCGATAAAATAAAATTGAATAAACGGAATAAATTAATTGCATTGCATTATCAATAACGAGTTCCATTATTAAAAAAAATCAAGTTTCTTAAAAAAGAAATTGGAATTTTTCTTAAGATTTTTTTCTGAGATTTAGAGACCAATTAGAAAACCAAAAAAAAAAATTTCAATTAATACCTGCTCCAGTAATGTGTATGATAATTCTAGCAAATTATATCCACAAATTCTCATACATTTTAATTTTAATACATATCAATTACTGTACAGCAAAAAAAAAAAATCTATTCCCTTAAGATTTATTATGGCACTGAAAATTAAATTATTTTTGTTAGCATCAAATTACTATACAAATAGACGAGAATTGCATTCCACTGTTTGTTTTGGCGTTTCAAATAACTCGTGTATTTATAAAGTGCGTCGGGTACAACAAACAAATTTCTGCTAAACGCACTTCGCTTATATTATCATAAAAAATAAACCGTTCAAAAGTCGCTGTCAAAATCGATCCAGCAATCGTAAACATATATAACCAACGTCCTATTGATCCACACAATCTCGTTAGCAAAGTAAACACAATCGCCGCTCAAGTTCTTTGACCAATTTATTATCTTTTCAAAATGTCAATGCGCTCTTTGCATAATGGAAAGATAATTTTTCAATTTGCATCAAACTACAAAATATACTATTCATAATCGTTAAGCGATCCTTACCCAATCACCATTATTATCATTTTTAAAATGTGGAAATAGCCGGCGCAAAAACATTTTTCAGCACTCCCACACGCCAACTCTAAAAGCCTCGATAATCCGACAATAAAAATTAAGCAATTTACCAAAAAAATTTAATTCAACGAGGGGAATAATAAGTTCGTCAAAATTAGCAAAAATGAACTTAATTATTTAATATGCTGTAAGCGCTTCAATTGATTAATTTAATTTTTAACCAAACATTTAAGATCCGGATGATCGAGTGCCGGATTGACAAGCCAATATTATTCTTTTCCGACTTAAAAATCATAAATCCTCCAACTTTGATACACACATTCGGAAACGATTATGCGCAGATTTTCTCTCTTCTTTTCGGAACATTATTCGTGGGCCGGTCTCACCTACAAATTACACGTTTCGGAGATTCATTCCAACGAAATTAGATCAACGTCGGCCAAATAATTTCCCCGTTCACGGTATTGCACGTCAGAAACATAAATATTATTCAACTCGGATGTAACCCCGACCAACCCTTCAAATTTATATAAATAAAAAAAAAGTCTACAACAAAAATTTATATAATTTCAAAATTTTGTAATTACAGATTCGGTTTGACACCGAATAATTTTCTTTTTCCTCCTTTAAAAAAACCCCCTCTATTTTTCGAACGCCCTTCACTGTTGTACAACGCGAGACGCAAATACGTCTTAGTCACATGTCATAAATAAATTTCAATTAAAATCTAAGAAAACAGAAAGAAAAAAAAAAGATAGGTGGTTCCGGGTTTGTTTAGTTTAAGGGAGGGTCACAATAAAAGCAGCAGCAGTGCCCTCCCACGCCGAACCCCGACCACAATTTCAGGTAGATTTTCAGAAAGCGAGGAGGAGGAGATGGGAGTTCGAGAGACAAAATATCACACTTGTAAGAGAAAACAACAGCAAAAAAAAAAAAAAAAAAGATTACTACTGAATATTTAACGAAGACACTTTCACTTTCTACCCATCACAATAGAGAAAACGAGATAAAATAAAGCAAACAACTATTGGAAAATGTCAAAAAAAAAATGATAAGAAAAATAGAGAATCTTTCAACTAATAAAAGCAGTCTCGTAGATAAAGAAACCTCCTTAAATGATGTCTTACGCTATTATTTTTATTCATGATTTCGACTCAAGGGAAATTCTTAAGTTCTATGGGGGGGGGGGGGGGGGGGGGGG
>JAQGAZ010000377.1:0-65949 GCA_034692225.1 Polydesmus complanatus | reverse complement strand
AAAATCGATTTTCCTTAAAAATTGACATAGTTATTAATTTTTCAAAACTATACTTTATCTTTACGGACACTATATTTAATTAATCTAGGAGCTTTGCACATGCAATTCTGACTTAATAAACAGAAGTTTTCTGTAATTACAAGCATGTTGCTTAAGGAATCACAAAAAATCTGTCAACAGTCTGTTTTTGCTTTTTTGTGTTAAAAGACATCATAACATGCCAAAGAAAAAAACGGCGGATAATCGAGTTTATTGTACTCAAACACGAAAACTGCAAAAATAAAATAAAATTTAACTACTGCTAAAAAAAAACCCAGCTAATTACTGTTTTAAAAAACAGTATTTTTATTTTAAATCCCAATTTCATTTTTTCAAAATAAACTCGAAATTTTTTGCAGAGTTTATATATTTTAGTTTGAATTCCAAGAAGAATATTTTTCAAAGTAAATTCAGTAAATATGGTAAAATAAACACAAAATAAATGTCTGCCAATAATTATTCATCCAAAGAAATTAATCGCAACCAATTATAAATGAGAGTAAACAAAATACTGCACCGCGATAGTTAAAATTTCGTAGTCCAAAGTCGTAAATTTTATTATAATCAAATTATTACAAATAACCATTAAGTTAAAATAATTAATCAACGAATGAGTTTCAAAAGCAGAAACAAAAACACGCTGCGCGTTGATAAACATAATAATAATAATAATAATTGCGCCGCGCGATCAATTTGCATATAATCGCCGAGTAATTTGAATGTCACTAGCAGCTGCTAATGTTTTGACCCTCTCTTCATCAATCATTTGTGAACTTTTGTCGTCGGAAAAAAAAAATAATCTATAATAATCAGCCAGCGAAAAGTATAGATAGAAAATGAATGTCGTGACTGGGAAAATAAAATATTCGGCGGACACCAAAAATGTCTCGCACTGTAGTCTACGTGTATATAAAAGGTGTAGTAGGTAATAGCGCGAACGGCTAACTTATGTCCATGTGTCAAAAATAGCCTACGCCCAAAATACTACTCGTGTTTCGCAAACTATATAAGAGGATTCAATTCCCCGATATTAATACTCTGAAAAAGATTTATGTTGTGAGATGAGCGCGGGAGCAAATTGATCCCCGTAGTCAACGATCGCGTTTTAAAAAGAAGATCATCGTTTACTGTAAATATTGAGCAAAAATCCCCTAGAGATATATCTACGCCTACTCAACGCCTTAACACTCGACGACTTAAATATGCATTAAAATATTGATTGCGATTTCTTAATTTATGACAGCATCGAATAAATAAACCTACGTCGAAACAAAAATATTTTGACGCGGATTTTTCCAGAGTTTGTTACTCGGATTTTTCCCAGTCGAGCATCGATCGATAAACAGGTCATTCCGAATATCGAACGCAATTTGTGCCGCTATTCTGTTATACTACGGTTAAGTTATCGAGTTTTTTTGTTTTGTTTCTTTACTTCAGTTAAATTAATTAAGTTGTAGATACGTCAAGTTAATAAATAATGATTTTTGTTAGATTAATTCCGTGCCTTAAGATTGTTTTTTTTTTTTTTTTTTAAAGTTCTCGTATCATTGAAAATCAGCGATCGATTGAATACAAATTTTGTTTTCTAAATCCATTAAAACTTCACGAAGGCCCTTGAACGAAATTAATTTAACTCAAATTTAATATCAAATTTCAAGTTTTAATTTAAACAATACAGTAATCTTATGTTACCTTTTACAGGAAAAACACTGCTTAAAAAAGTTTTATAATAATCGGTGATAGTAGCTTAAATTAATATAAACAATATTAAAATTTGCCAAAAAAAGAAAAGTCGTTTAAATAATTAAAATTTAATTCCTAGCAAAATGCGAATTGTTAAATATTTTTTTAAAAAAAAAATTAATTTATTAAATCTAACATTTAGAATAGTATAATAGAAGTAAAATAATTATAGCCTACTAATTCGTGTTTTTTTTTTTTTTAAATAAAAAAGAACTTTTCCAAATTCAATTTATTTTTCTCAATATACTCGTATTATCCAAATTGAATTAAGCTTAATTCGAAAACATGAGTTTGTATCAGCATTTTCCGCTAGAAAAAAAAGTCAATGCAGAATAATATTTTCGATGTTTACCATGACACACGGAACACCCGGCATCCAATAAATAAAATGTTTATTTTCACTCGGAATATATTAAATTCAGTGAAATTGAACACATGCTTTTTTTTTTTTTTTTTTGCCATCAAAATGACAAATACTGTTTACAAAAATTTGTATAATTCAAGTGCAAATAGAACGCGCACTATTCAATTGACCTGTTAAAAAAAAATAATAAATAAAGCGAGAAGGTTATTTTTGAAAACTCGGATAACTCGAGCAAATAAACTCCAACTAAGAATATAAATAAACACTGGTACGAGAGTTCCGCTTCGAATGGCTTCTTTTGACCACTTCTATCATTTGCGAGTCGTAAAACGGGCAATAAAAACTAATTTTAATAGCGTATTATTAACAGTTTTATCAATGCCTACGAGTACAAATACAAACAATTGAATTAAATAAAAAGGTTACGGAAACGCTCCTTTACTTTTACTGTGGCTTATTAAATAACCGCGCACTAAATAAACTGGGTTAGAGGTTTATTATAATCATTATGAAGCTTCTCCTGTATGGAAGCAGAAGCATCGCGCTGGCTCGTGTAAACTGTATAGGGAGAGCGAAAGAGAGAGAACGCAACACCTTCCAACTTTCCCTTATCGGAGACTATTTTTAGATAAGAATATACGGATGCTCGGAAAAAACAAAAAAAAAATATCACCGTCTGTAACTGCAAATATAAAAATAAACTGTTAAAGCTTTTCTTTTTTTTTTTTTTTTTCTTTTCCTCTTTTTTTTTTTTTTTTACTTTGGCGTTGCTTCGCTGCAAGACTTTCATCAACGTTCACCACACATTAAAATACAAGTTTTTCTTTAAACCGAAAAATAAACAAAGAATTTGTAAAACGAGAAAGTCGTAAAAATAAAAAAAAAAAATTCTTAGGAAAAATTCAGAAAAAATGAGAAGGCAAACATGATCCCTACTGTATATAAGTCAATATACGTCGAGCAATGTCGATACCTACCCTTTAATTTTAATCAAGTAAAGTTTCGGTTTAATTAAAAATAAAAAGGGGGTAAAAAAAAAAGTAATTAATTTTGTTGGTACAGTAGGGTTCTAGAAAATTCCTTACAGAGTTTTCAATACTGTTTCTCGTAAATAATTCGAAATTTACAATGAAATTTTAAACCTTTTCTTCAAATAATAATAATAATACAAAATGTACATAAAAACTGTATTAGCATCTTATCGGAAAATGAAGCCATGTGCGAAATAACATAGCCAGACGTATATTTTTTTCAAAATAAGATAAATTTTTAATAATTTCGTTTACCTAACTGTATACAACTCAATTCGTATTCGATGAAAATTTTGTAAATAAAAACGAAAATTCGTTTTGAAGTAGATTCTTCCATCGCCGGAGAATGTTTTTATTATACTTTTACAGTATTAACATACGGAAACGATATTTTCCTGCATTTCTTTTTCTTCAGTGATATTTTAATATTTAGATTGAATTTCCCAAGACGGTATATTAAGCAGAGCCGGCTTTACAGCCATTCACTGAAGCCCCTGCCTTGGGAGCCGCGTTATTGTTCGTGATACATACAAAGCTGCATATTTCTTTAAATTTAACCCCCCAAAAAAAAAACAATAATAGCTAATAATAAGTAACATTACGGTTTTAAAATTTTGCGCTTTGCAAGCTCGGCACTATTCAGTACTATGGTGTAGTGGGCACAAAATAGTCCGCCCCATTTTATAGAATAGTTGTCTCACTGTGAAAGAGGCGCTGTGAAAACCTTTGCCTCAAGACGATAAAGTTGAGTCTGTAATAAGTCAACCATATTATTATTCATATTTCCGCTTCTCAAAGTTTTATCAATTATAAATGTTGATGTGATTACAGAATATGAATATTCAAAATAGATTTTATTCAAATTTCTATTGTTTGGCTAAAATTATTTCGTCGACCATAATTATTATAATAATAATTGTATTTCTCTTAATGATAAACAAAAGTAGAAGAAGCGAATGAGAGACGAAAAACGTAACTTCGTTGCAGAGACGAGTTAAGTGATTTAATCACGTAAATAGGCCGGCAGAAGTGCTCGTTGGATGATGTGCGTGTAGCATTTATCTTTTATATAAAAACAAACAAAAATTCAATAATTTGTCAGTGTTTTTGTGTATTGGAAATGATGTACATTGGCGTACACGACACTCCCTTTTAACGCAACAAAGTGTTTTTACGAAATACTCGATTCATCCACATAACAGCTGCTGCACATGTATTTCTTTTTCCACTTATAGTAATTCGACGGGTGAAAGTGAAAACGCGGAAGAAACAAAAAAAAAACTGAAGGGATTTTTTTTTTCTTTTTTTGTATTTTTTTTCGCTTGTGTTGCGTGCAATCAATTTACCATTACCCAAATGAAAGTTGCGCGCCACAATAAAAATCTTGGAAAAATCTTCGCCACTCAAAATGAACTGACGTGTAAACGCACTACTCTCATCCTAATACGCACGATACATTAGAACCAGTTTTGCGTGACAAATTATTATTAGCCGGCTGATTTCAGCACATAGAATAAATTTTCCGAATAAATTGATTCGAATCGCCTAACATCCCCGAGAAATACAAAAGTATTTATCCGAAACAAAAAAACTGTTATTTTGGGTTTTTTCAGGTACCAAAATAAAAAGACGCCAAAAATTTAATTGAATAATATTAAAAATAGATTCCAGTTATATATGCAAGATTATTTTGAATTATTTGTGGTATATCATCTCAGTTTTTAATTTTGTTTAAAAAAAAAAATAAGCAAAACTTTTTACAAGATTTGCAAAAAAAATTTCATTCAACAAAAAATTCATTCGGAAATTAATTATTGATTGAAACGAACACGAATTTAATAAACAACATTTTATATTTTCTTCACAAATAAATAAATAAGACACCTCTATCTATATTTAGAGGTTTTCTAACGCTAATTTAATGATGAATTTAAGAGCTTTAAAAGGCTATTAACTAACGATAGATGACAGTTTTAAAAGCTGCGCCAAGTTAAAACTGGCGTATAATAATATGTCAAAAATGACGCATCTTTCCCCCTACTTTTTAATCGTTTCTTGACCTAATTGCAGCTGTTTCGGAAGCTTATAAAGCTTCATTTTTTTTTTTTTTTTTTTCCACCAGAGCATCTTCCGAGCTAGCCTTGAGCGACAGAGAGGAGATTGTTGTACGTGAACTCTTCTCATCTTCTGCCAATTTCTTTTTCGTATAATAGCGGTATATAAATAAAGCTGGAGTGATGATTCAATGAAGTGTCATCTTCGGAATTTTTCGCTTAACTCTTCCCTTTAGGTGCTTCGCCATAGCTGGGTTTCTTAGGCGAGATTTACTGCCATTTATGAAATTACGATATAGGAGGAGGAGAGCGCGCGCGGTTTCCACAAGGAGAAACATTGCGGTGGAGTAAATATTTAGCAGGGTCTTATTTAATAAAGATAACGCTATCAAAAAAAAAAAAAAAAATACAATATATATATATAATATTATCGCTGTATATTTTTGAAATAAATAAAAAATCAAATCTTTTCTCTTAAACCTCTCGAGTGGGCGCGAATTGTGAACTGAGTGACATTACCGAAATAAAATATAGCCCAGAAAAGCCCCTTATTAAAGTGGAAATGATAGTGTAAACGATAACGCGAGTGTGTAGGTGGATTTTCGCCTGTTCTTAGTTCAAAGATAAAAAATAAAAAAAAAAAGTAGAAGTAAAAAAAAAAAATCGATCCAATCTTTATAAAGACAGACGTTTCGAATGCTTTTTTAGAAATGCCTGATATGTAACGTCGAAAGTCGAGCGAAGAAAAGTGTATTCGATGTTTTGCACCAAACTTTTGTCATTGTAGTCACGTTACAAATGCACTACATGTGGACCGTAGAAAAAAAGTGAAGACGCGAATACAACTTATTTTGACAAACACGCGAAACCCTTGAAAAGAGAAAAAAAAAAGGTCAAGTTATTGCCGGCTTTTTTCTTTTGACACATATCGTAGAAGACGACGAGAATATTTAATGATTTTCTCACAAATTAAATCAATCAAAAGTTTGAGATCGCGAGTTTTTTTTTGAATTTTCTCGCAAATCAATTTCAGAACAATTCGCAAAAAACCAAAAATAAATAAA
Organism: Polydesmus complanatus; assembly: GCA_034692225.1. NCBI lineage: Eukaryota > Metazoa > Arthropoda > Diplopoda > Polydesmida > Polydesmidae > Polydesmus > Polydesmus complanatus. The sequence goes on along the minus strand of JAQGAZ010000377.1, from coordinate 59,654 downwards.
TGTCTGCGTTAACGATAAAAAGTTTACTTCATCTAACAGTTTCCCTAAATTAGGATTTCTAATTAAATGCTTATTGATGTGAATACACCCAACAAATTTTAATTGCATTTTTTAGGCGCATTATTGATTTACAATGAATGCGAAGTTTCAGGAAGCTAAAGCAAAGCTCTTTCCCAATTCCATAATAAGCTCAATGAAAAAAATTGTCGATCGCCATCAAATTAAAATGAGCCCAGCAGGTACCTCTCTACGAAACATTTACCACCATATGCGCGGGCTCATCACTTTAAACATATTAATCGCAATTAAAATATTATTCCGAGTGCAGTAGGGGGGGGGGTCTATAATTTTGACAATATGAAGCTAGTTCATTTGACTAATTCGTCGATGTTTAAAACAGAGATCGGTGTTTCTAAAGTTGTTTCATTTCGCGTGAACTACCGGCAATTCTCGCATAGCCTGGTCCTGGAATCTCTCAAAACATCGAGATCGAGGAAATAACATACAGTATTATATATCTCACAATTACTTCTATTAGACGTCCTTAACTACAGTTGTAGAAGCTTAATTAATTCAGTTAATGAGAATGTTGCGTTTGTTTTCTCAGCAAATTTAGCTTTCAGCGCAGCGCCCAACTTTCCCATTACAAATCTCAAGAATTGAATTTGTAGATGCAGGAGAGCGGCGCATTAGTTTCTTCGTCTTATAAGAAGAATCAAAGCTAACCACACAGTTAATAAAGACAACCTGATTTTAGATTGCGATTAGTTTTGGTCACGCTGTGTAATTACTTTTTTTTTTTACCCTTAGATTATATTAATTACACGATTGTGGTGGAAATGGAAATAACGTGTTTTTTGGTAGACCGAAACCATGCACCATGATTTTCTTCCCTCCGGAATTGTAATATTACGACGTACAATAATAGTTGCGGATAGAATTAACTAAAAATCATTTCATTAAATTAAACAATGTATAGATCCAATTTTACTGCTGTAAATATTACGATCGATCGATGCAATTTATAATAATGGTAATTACACCAAACGTTGAATATTATAATTTGAAGAAGGAAAATTACTTCTAGATCTGGATTACCATTTCTGTACATGTAATCTTACCAATTTAAATTTATATATTTAATAAAAAGTTTGGGAATAAAGTGAATTAGGCAGGAGTGTCCTAACCTTATTTTCTACTCACATCAGACTTGATGATCCATCACCGATAATAATTCACGTCCCACGAGTATCCTATCTATCCATTGAGTAGCGGCGGCGGCAGCAGCCAATGAGTAGTGTAGTGGTACCCGGTGCTATAGTCAAAGTCCTTTCCAATCGCTGTTCGATCCACCGACCGTGCAACACACTCCGCGATCAACCTACGATCAGTGTTTCCAGTTTATTTCGACAATTAATTATTATTAGCTACACTGGTTGAAATGATCCACACTTTTGCTACAAATTCGTGATTGATTAACTAATAAAATGGTAATCACGTCCATCACCCATTAATTTCGCGTGATTCCGCACGAGGTTTTCGCCTCCTTCTCTTCGATCGTTCGATCAGGCTGACACATCAGATCGCGCGTATCATTTTTCGTTCCCAGATTCCCAGCGCATTCGCAGATCCAAAAAAAGCTTTCGTCGCGAATAGACCGCCCTCATGCGTTCACCGCTTGTTTTTAGACATAATAAAAGAGGGGGGGAAATTTAAAATATTTCAAAAGTTCGCAATTTTGCTAAAAGCAAAATTAAATTGTCTAACATTACATTACTGTACACGTTTATGCAATTTTATAATCATACATTTTGTATAAAAAAAAAATAAATAAATAATTCAATTTTAATTTATTTCTTAAATGTTTCCTCAGATTTGTCATAAAGAGAAAAAAAATAATAATATTCCAGTGTCCTCACTTTGAGATTGTTTTGCCCATTGCGTTATTTTAATTATAATTCACTTGTATTTTGAAATCGTAAAGCTGAAAAATACCCAGATCTAAAAAAATTGATTTATGAACTTCGAAATTAATTGAGGAGCTTGTATCAGTCGAACATTCATTATTTTCGTTTTATTTGAGAAGATAGTGGAATAATATTGGCTGTTTTCAAAAAGAGTATAGTGAAATTGTCGGTTCAAAAACCAACAGATTGCAAAATTGGATTCTGCACACAACCAAAAAAGAGAAGAACCAGTTAATAACGCAAAAATGAAAAATTCCGACTTTAAAACCAAGCTTCTCAATTATTATTATCAACGAAATTTGAATGGACCTAGGAGTTTATAATACTTGAACGGTATTGCAGGTAGCAAACAAAATTCACCAAAATACAGGGAAAACATTTTTTTTTAATTCAAAGAGAACATAAAATTCGGAATCACTTTGTGCTTCAAAAGTAAAAACGCCATTATTAGACTTTACACAATCAATATATGAAAAAAAAAAATTTTTTTTTTCTTTTCTCTAATGCTATCTACGTTATGAGAGATTAAACGTCTTAAAGAGATGGATGTTTGCAACAACCAGAACATTCTAATATCAATCATGAAAAACGTGATAGTCAAAAAAAGTTCAGGCAACAACAAATGCAATATATTAACAAAGCATCCCACTTTGGCATTTCGAATGAACATCGCCACGATGACGTGATCTTTTTTTATTATTTTCAAATATTACGGATGCGTAGGGATAACATTTGAATATGAATAATTTTTTTTTTTTTTTGGAGAAGGTAAAATTAGAGGCATTTTTTAAATTTTGAGGCCAAGGATCTCTTTTTCACTCGCTTTCTTTCCTCTCTTTTTAACAACAAGATGTGTGGGAATGCGCGGACATCGATCAACTTTAATTAAATATTTCATTTCGAATAACATTGTTTTAATTCTCATTAAATTATCAACTATAGAAAAATAAAACATTCTTGTATTCTTTTTTTTTTTTTAATAATCACTCAATTAACCACTTTACTAAACCAGTGGAGATCCTCAAAACAAAAATAGCAAATAGTTTTATAGAATGGGAATGGGTTTTTTTTTAAAACTTATTTCCAAATTCATTCTAGCATTTCTCTCTCTCTCTCATTCTCTCAATGGCCTTTCCAGCTGCCGAATAATTTCCACTTTCAATAATAATTACGGTCGATTAAAAACTGACCATCATCATTTAAATTTACCGGTACACTTAAAAAGAGTGTGATGTAATTTAACCATTATTTAATAATTATATAGCACGTAAAAAACTATTAAAGAAGAGTTTACGAAATCTCTCACATCGTTGATGAAAACATTCGTATTTCAAAAGTTGCCATGTAATTCATCATTAGATAATGAAAAAGCTGAAATATGATGTTGGATGACGCAATATATAAAAGGACATTCAGCTACCCTGGTCATTGCCGATAGATGTTAAACTGTCAAATTTATTTCCGCCGCCTCGGCTTCTCGACTGTCTTTTTACTCTAGGCGGACGACTACCCATGCAATGCTGAAAAGATTGCATCCGTGCGAGAGGCCGCTGGTGAGGAAACATCATTGGTACTCTTACGGGAGCTTGTAAATGATGTTGCAACGGAGTTCCGATTAACCTTACACCACCACCACCTAAACAATGACAATTCAATTAGCACACTAGATTCAGTCTTAACGAGTGAAGAATTTTAAAATACAAACCATGATAAAGCGAAAAACTTCGATTTGGAGTATCTGGGCGGATTCCAGTATTACTTGTAACGATTGGTTGTGGTAGAACAGATTGATTGTGAGGCCCTTTTTGGACTACTCCGTTACTACCTGAAATTATTCAAAAAGGCGCTTAAAATTCACTACTGTTATAAGTGCAACCCATAGACCAAAGAAATGATTTCTAACAAACTTATATAATATATATATATATATATGTACCTATTGCATCGATCAAATAAACATCGGACGTTTTCATAAACCTCTGATCAACCACGGTTTGCAAATTATAGCTTTTAGGATTTAAGTAAGGAGCAGCAGCCGAAGCAGTTGTAGTATAACTGCTACTTACAGGAATGATAGATACTGACGGAGGAGTATTTGGTCTCACCATTAACTGCATGTTAGGTCGAAGAAATGGCAAATTAGCCAGTATCTGTGGATTAAATTGAGAATACTGAAGTTGCGTTGTTTGAGAAGCTGAAGATTGAACCGATTGCTGCTGCTGCTGTTGTTGTTGTTGTTGAACATTAACCGAATTTTGTTGATGATAGTTTATTGATTGTGCTTGAGGGGGTGTGCTAGGAACTGGAGGTGTATAAAAATTGTAATTCGAACATGAAGACGCATTCACTCCGTTAGGTGTCAGAGCGTAAGACCTGCTAAGCCCCGGAACCATACCGAGATTTTGCTGGCCAGCAGCGAGCATTCTCGGCGGGTTATTAGGCGGAGTTTGAGGCCTGAATGACGGTTGGGTTTGGTAATAATTTGGTGGAATAGCAGAAGGAGGGATCACCATCTGAAGACCGCCCGTATTAAGCATTCCGTTGCTGTTACAAACTGGTCCTGTTCCAGACACAAGATTTGAAGTTTGACTAGGATTTGCGGTGGATAAAATACAATGGTTAGAAAACGCGTTCGAATTCACAACCGGCGCAACAGAATATGCAGAATACGCCGATAATGGCACGCTGGCATTTGTAACAGGCGGTTGAGATTGTGTTGACACTGAAATGTATGGCGACATATAATTGGGCAGTTGCGTCTGACCAATAGAAGGCGTCAAACTCTGAACACACTGAACTCCTATTAGAATAGAACAATTAATAAACATATCACAAACAAGGAGTGAAGCACGAACCTCTAAAAAAATGTTTGATACCTTGAAAAGATTGAGCTGGCACTGTCATAGAGTTCATCATTGGCAGTTCATTCATAAGTGATTGCTGTACCTGTTGTTGAGACTCGAGCGTTTGAGTTAGCTGGCCACTCATTGGAGCAACCTGAGGTGCATTTCCAATGTAAGAGACTGGGGGAAAATATTGCATTGTCTGGTGAGGAGAGACAAGTACGAGCGGCAACTGCAACAACAAAACAAAAACGTGATTAATTCTTCGATCAGCAACGCGCTCTTGTATATGACATTCACACCTGACTCACGGGTGACTGTTGCATTTGGTTCATTGGTAAAGTGTTTAGGCGAGGAATAGCAGGAACAGGTACGCTGTAAGCGTTTGATGGATGAAATGGGTTGTTGGTGGGAGTGGGAGGTTGTAAGTGGACCAATCCATCTCCTCCACCGATCAATTGAGTCTCCGAAGTTGTATAATTTCCAGATAGAGACGAATTTGACAACCGAGGATAAACGTCCATCACATTAGATGCGATTCCACCATTATCCTGACACGAATGATTATTAAAAAAAAAAAACCAAAGCCCAACAATTCTAATCAACTTACAGTAATAAATGGCCTATGTTCACCTACAGTATTTATAGGTGTAGGAGCGCAAACAAAAACAGACGTTTGAGCAGGTGAAGCTCCCTGAGATGATAAATTCATTGATTGTTGGGGTTGTTGTAGAGTTTGTAGTTGATATTGTATAGATTGGTTGTTCGAAAGATAGGGTTGCATGAGTGCCACTGACGGATTGTGCCTGTAAATACTCCCGTCTGAATTATAATACGGTTGGCCTACGAAATAAATCATCAAATTTATAATTACAAACTAATTACAAATAAAAGCATTAATCAAACTTGCCGGTTTGAGGATTAATAATGACGCTTCCCGTAGGAACCGAGTCCATGTTAGAAACAGCCCACATAACCTGCTGACCCTAAATATTATTTAAAATTTTAATTGCAAATAATTATTTACAATAAAGAAATGGTAACCTGTTGCATAGGACTTTGAGTCGATAATAAATTATATCGATTAGCACTCGAAGTTGGCGTGGATGATGAAAAATTAGGAGTACCAGCAGTTATTGGGCTGGTAGCAGACGAAACCACGGACACAGACGTCGTGCTAGTTGATACAGTCGCTTTCAACGGCGTTATTTGAGCTTCTGATACACTCTTAGAAGTAGTTCTTTCAAAATCGATGTTTTCTATCACCCTAGTAATAGGAGAAATGCAAGAAGTGCTGGTGGAATTAAATGATTCTAGAAAAATAAAAATTTTTTTTAATTACAAAAGTTATTTGTCGCATTATTTAAAAAAATTAGCTTGTGATTACGGTTGTTTTTTTTTTTTTCTTAACTTATGTTACCCCTGCAACAAAATGTCATACCAGTATGTCTTTTATAGAAAAAGTACCCTTGTGCCTTTTAATAATAGCGGTAGTAAAATGCCGACCCAAGTAAACATTATACTGTTATGTGAAGTACTTAAGAAAAAACACACAACAAAATTTTTTAGTAAGTCGTTTCGAGTTTAACAAATGGCATCAGACTGGTATGAAGAGCAGTTAAGACAAGAAAAAAAAAGCATAACCACAATCTCTTTAATAATTACCCGCTTTGGTTAATCTTGGACTAGAACTTTTGGAACTCGTAATGCTGTCGTCTCTTGTTAAGACAGAAATTCCACCAAAACTACTAGCTTTTGGTATATGCTTTCGAGGATTCAACATACTGTTATTGATGAGTGTTCCATCTGAAGATTCTTTCGATGGAGCATGACCACTAGCGCCCGATGATGAAAATTCGGATTCAGTGCTTGCGCTTGTTTTAGTGATGACAAGTTTAGACGGTCGGTTTGAACCCTCCGAATCGGTGCTGCTCCACGGTTTTGGTTCACCTTGCCACCTCAAGTCTTCTTGGCTGCTCCTTCGACTGGAATTGTGTGTGCCTTCATAGCTTCTAGACAAATTCAATTTTTTTAAAAAAACATTCTCCAGTTTTATTTTAATGTACATGTATACGAATAGTATTTCTAACCTGGCTGGGGACTCCATTGCTCCTTCCTGAGATGAAGAAGACTAATAATACAATACATAAGATATACACATATCTTCGAAAAAAAATAGCAAAAAATAAATTGTTACATCTTGGTTAAATATCCTAGCTCGAGCTTTTCCATATTCTTCTTCTCGCTCTTCGAATGACTTACTACGCCGACTTTCTGAAGAAAATTGCCGTTCAGGACTTCTTGCCTTTAAAATATTTACAAATACCAGTACAGTGTACATGTAATTGAGAATTTTTTTCTTTAAAAAAATAAATTTTTATAAAATGGTATTTTCTTACATCTTTTCCATCGTCAAAAGATGAACTGTCTCTCTTCAATATAGATTTCTTTGGTTCCTCTGGCAATAACTCATCTCTAATCTGATCCCGGAATTTCATATCAGGTCTAATATTCACCAATTAATTTATTTTGTCCAAATAATTGTAAAAATAATAGCCACAAAATACTTACAATCGAGTATTTTTAGTTTTATTGACAATTACGCAAGTTCCCGTCGGATCTACATTGTGATCCAAACCAAAGAAAGCTGCTACCCTGTGTACCAACATCCGTTGGTAAGCAGTCATTGAAGGAAATTTCATTTGCTGCCGGCTAAATATTAAATTACAATCAATGCAAATACTGTCAAAAATTGCTGAAACAATAAAAATGAAACACGTACTTGATCTCTTTCACCAAACTGCTAAGATCTTGTTCGATTTTTAAAAGAAACATCCGATCCTTTTGATTTTTATGCAACGTAGTTATAATGAACTGCTGCAGATCGGTACCAGTGGAGTCAGTATATTGTTCCAAACTTGACTCTATTTATCATGAATTCATTAGCAAATTAATATTCACGTTTATTATCGTCTAAACAATAAAAGAACCTCTAGAGAGCGCGGGAGATGATTCATCTAAACTTCCAGTACTATGCGAACTGCCCTGTTTTCCAAGACGATGTCTTCCTGAAGGAACTTTCGTCTAAAACATAAATTAAATAGATTAAAACCAAAATTGTAAATGAGCATCAACAAAAAACAACAACATGCGGTTAATTATTCAAAATAAAAAACCAATTTTTAAAATAATACCGGTATATAATTATTTACTGAATCTATAATGTGCATCTATAAAATAACACTCAAATAAAACAAATATTAATACACTGTAATTTTTTTTTTTTTTTTAATGATAAGTGATAACGTTTGGATGCATTTGGATAGATGAAAACAAAATAACAAGTTTTCATGCTCAACTACTGTTCGTTAAACAAAAAAAAAAAGAACTAAGATGGGGAGGCACACACATTCAGTCAGCCAACTGACCTGAGTCGTAAGAATGGTGGCAGCCGAAACAGACAAAGTATTAACCTGAGGAATGATCTCGGAAGTGGTAGTAGTGATGTAATCTGGCGGTGGGGGAGATGCGTCGTCACGTAAAGCATGACTTCGCTGTAACAACTTCACTTTTGAGTGAGACTTTTGAAATGAAAAATTTAGGGAATGTTGAAGGTCAACATTAAAATAGTTCGAAACAGTATGAATCAAATGAAATCACAACTCCGAAAACAAATTACTTCGCACAAAAATATTATATTCAACACTTAGTTGATATTTAAATAAATTACAGCTTAAGATAGTTGCAAATATGAATACTTGAACTTCATAATTTACAATAATCATTTTAATTTATAATTAAAAGTTTGAAACTAAAACGAAACTCATTTCATCCTAAAGCTTAACGTTTCTTGCAATATTCGTTTTAGAGTCACCTCTATCAATTATAAACACTGAAAGCGTACTTATAAGTACTGAAAGCATAAAATCGAGTGTAAGAGCGATTTAATCAAATTATTTTAAAAAAATATTTAAAAATTTACCCTGTGGCGGGAATTGTGTCGGGAATGAGGTGCGATAGAGTCGGTAGTTTTTTCTTTTCCTTTGCATTTATTAGGTGCACAGTTCCTGCTGTTGTTGCAATTTATCGTCGTTGCTTGCAGATTAACCGCTAATTTATCCAGCACTTCATCCCCAATGATACTCGTCGGCTCGTCAAATCCTAAATCTTTCGATGGAGATCGATTATCGTTGTCGTCGTATTCATCTTGGGTACAAATGACGAACTCGTCCTTCGCCATCGATTCCTCAGCGTCCACCGTCGGACCATTGTTACCTTCGATGATGGCGGATGGTTCGATCACCGACGACACATCTTCGTCGATTTCTTCAAATTCATCCTGCTTTGAAAGCCTCGATTTCAACAGATGCTGCCGGTCCATACCACCGCCTGAGCCGTTGTTATAGACTACAATACTAGGAACTGAAAAGTAGAAAAATAGAAAGTCAGATGGGAATATGTGTATTCATTTTCATTTTGTTCAACAAAACCAAAATAGATGTAAAAAGTATTTTTTTTTTTTTAAAAAAATATATATATTAAAAATAGATATATTATAATATTAACCTCATACAGAAAGCTAAGAAAATAAATTCGCTTTATTTATTTATTTTTTTTTTTATAAAAAAATATGCTTATATGCAAGTTTTTTTTACCTGATCAAAAATATCATCTTCTTATCACTAGAGAAAAAAAAAATTGCAAACCAAAATGTTGCTGAAAACGATGAGCAGTATAAAATCCAACTTGAAACTCAAAATTTCTTTTAGTTAGTAGATTTTTCACCACACAAATAAAAAACATAGAGAATAAGCGCTACTGAAGTAAGGAACACAGAATAATAATAATTTGCTGTCAGTTAAGCAATTTAACCTTCGTTACAAGTTGGTAAAGCCGTTAATTATAATTGCATAGGAAAAGAAAATAATCACATCAAATAGTAAACAACAACAAAAAAATGTTAATTGAAAAACGTGATGAAGGAAGAAAAAAAAAGTGCATTATAAAAACAAGAAAACTTTAAAAATTTACTGTTTATACAGACACTACTCACTCTCAAGTTTGGCCATTTTCATGATGTACAAGCCAATGCTGAAGATAAAATTCGCTCGATTTGGAGGAAATTGGATTGCAGTAGTATTGGTCACCGACCTTAACACCGGCTGAATGAGAATTATAAGGAAAAAAATCCAAATAATGCACCAAAAACAAAAAAAAAATTTCCTAACAATTACATCCCAAAAACGTTGAACGAACAAATAAATAAACTAAGAGATAACGAGTAGACCACAGCCAAACTACGGTACAATAATTTTTTGAAAGAAACTGCTTTTCTCATTTGAAACACTCAAGATGCACCATTTCAAAATCAAACAAAGCTGTCAAAAATATTTGCTTTTAGGCATTTGAATAAAAACCAGATACATAATTCTTCATCTTTCAAGATGAAACACGCAAATTGTTTCCTCCAAGTTTTTATTCGAAGACCCGTTAAGACAACAGGAATATATAGCACATTGACACCATAACCAGATTGTTATTTATTTTTTTTTTTTTTTGGAACCATACACGATATACATTAATATCTCAATTAACAATGAGCACTTCATCATGCCAGTTGAGAAATGTACATTTAATCATGCAAAAAAAAAAAAAAGTGGCAGATAGTGTTCGAAATGTTTCGTTAAACGATTTTCGTTTAGAACTTTTTGCTAAGTGCCACCACTACTAGATAGAATAAACAATCTGCGGACAGATCTAATGACTTACCTAATGTCAGCATGAAGGTAAACCCTAAGTGATCGCCTGATAGAAAATGCGAATAACTCAGAAACGAGTCCTCCCTAAAGATGATGATGATGATGCTGCTGCTGCTTCATAGTCAAACGGTAGAAATTCGAGCAGCGACTCTTAAGAAGTAAAAATTCCCCCTCTCGCAATTTTCTTCTATCTGTAAATTAAAAATAAATGATACATTAAAGAAAAATCGATAAATTTGTCAGTGGAAACATAAAAAAAAAAGTAAATGAAAAAGCAAATACTGTATACAGTGCGTGATTATGCCAGCAACAAAAAGTAGAACCCGAAATGATTTAGCGCAGGAGTAACAACAACGATAAAAAAAAAAAATAGCGCAAACAAAAATTAACGTTACGATGTTTTAACGTAACGTAGTAAAAAGAATAATACTCGTAAAATCCAAACAACTTTTACATACAGTTAGCGAGAGAAAACAAAACACTGACAAAAATATTTATCGAATTATTAAACATTTAAAATTCCAAAACAGGAAAAAAATAATACTGTAATAAAAAAAACCAACTCTCTATATAAATCGCATAAGAAAAGATTTTCGTTGCTTAATATCAATAGTAAACAACCTCAAAACATTTTCCCTTTCATCTTTTTTTTTTTTTTTTTCTCTTCTTCAGATTTTTTTTTTTTTTTTTGAGACTTGAAGATTTCCGTTTAACCATCTGGCATTTAACGTTACACCTCATAAAAATGTCAGCATCCCTTTATTAACCTTGTACAGTAAATCAAATACCAACTTACTGGAGTATAAGATTAAGATCTTAAACTACTGAATCAAAATACGCTCGAGCCAAAAAAAAAAAAAAAATTAAATGTAACTGGATTTTCTTTTAGAACCTAATACTCCAGCGTTGCATTAACGATAAAAACGTATCTTAAAAATCATATGAAATTTATTTAATTCTACGAGCGCCAGTCAGCACAAATCCTTAATTACTGTCTTATTAATTAAAATACTGTACCAACTTTTAAGGTTTTCTGCCGACTCACTTTCGCATTTAAAGCTATTAGAAAAACAGGAAAAAAGATAGGTTTGTTTATAATTGGGATCCTAATCCCCGTAGGATATTACTGCATTTGATTTTTTTTTAATAAAAAAAAAACAGGTTTACCAGTAATTTATAATCATGAGCAAAATTTCTATAGAGCAAATTATTAACCGCATAAATAATAATAAATTTTCAAATAACTTATAAAAATGATACGCTCCAATCAAGTTGAAAATTTGACCGAATTTTGTCGAATTAAATGATAAAATTTTTGATGATAAAAAAATATATTTTGTTAAAATACAGATTTAAAAACTTAAACCGCGTTGTAATAAATTAAAAACGCGTTATTAAAAAAAATTTGACTACAGTATATAAAAATAATTAATTACTATAAGTTAAGTCGATGCACAAAAATGACAAAACCCAGTTTATAATAATCCTATGATCTAGTTGTAGCCATGAGACCGGTTGCACGTTCTCTTGCACATCCTTCTGGTCTGCGGAGTCATCTCACGTAGTCAAGTGCAGTGGACGCCAGCTGTTTATAATAGGCTAAATATTTCATCGCTAATGCTATGACGTTTGTATTACGTTCGAATGCATCTCTCTCCACCCCCTCTCACGACACGGGTGGATTTTTTTTTTTTTTTTTTGTCATTTCCGACCTTGGTCACGAAGAAAAAGAGAAGTGGGGAAGGGAAGAAGGAAAAAAAAAAATAACAATTCATTCACCAAATGCTAATTTACACACTCAACTCCTCCGCTCGCTTCATCAAATGAGATGGTAAAACATGTAGTCAGATTCAACTCTTGATGAGAAAATCGATATTCGATTCAGGATTTGTTTTTGTACGGAAAATCCAAAGTGAAAGATTTAAGCAAAAATAATAAAGAAAAGAAAGTAGAAGGAGAAAAAAAAAAATGTTGTGGGGGGGAAAAGAAATTATTATTCGAGTCATTTACACGTGTTCTACCTTTATGTTGTAGGGAGTAAGTAACGAAAAAGGGAAGGGAAAAAAAAAAACAAATTTGGTTATCCTATGAAAAATAAAAATTGATTTTTTTCTTCATATGCGTCACACGTATTTCCTCAAACGTAACCGTGAATTTAATGCGAAATTGATGCGACGTTGTGTCATGTGTTTGCAAACTGGCGTAGCTTTCGACTACGGCGTGATAGCCCACGTTAGAGGGGTAGCACCTATCGATTTACTTCGATGGCGAACAACAGCAAAAACCTCGTATGTCATCATTTTTGCGGAAATATGTAAAAACTTATCAATTTTAACATAGAAGCTCGCTGTATATTATTTGCAAATAGTGACATACGAGGTTGCTGTTCTTCATCATCGACTTGTCGATCAATACATCATAATCATCAGCATTCATAGGTAAGTCGAAATTATATTACTATATGCTACTTGCTCTGCATCTGTTCAGCCTTTGCACATTATTACGCAAGCTTTCAAGGTCAACGACGGTATCCTCATTAACCAATCAAAAACATTCATTTCGGAAAAACAATTAAAAACTCTTAAATTTAAATATTAATGGTACAATTAAATCTCTTAATTACCGATAATAAGCAATGTCAAAATAATTTTGTTAATGAAAAACCTGCTAAAATTTTATACGGTAGATACCTAAATAAAAAAAATAATAATACAGCAAATAAAATTGATATCTTTTTATACTACTGAATTTCCTAGGAATAAAATGGAAAGTAAAAAAAAATAGTTTTCATTTTCAATTTCAGGTTACGAAGAAAGAAACAACCACTTGATGTTGATTTTATGAGCTCTTTTAAGATCCGGCTTTACAATTTTAAAACTATTCAACTTGCTTTCTTCTTAATACAGTACATGTATATAAATAGATACGAAATTACAAAAAAGATAATTCCATTTGCATCAATCATAATCCCAAATAAACTATAATTTTTCATCTAAATCAAACTGTTAGGTAATGCTCTCCCTTCCGCCCGAAAACATCGTAATTCCGAATGACAATTATTTCTCATTCTTCGAGACTACGTAATTATTATAATCGTTAACCCGGTAAAGTTTACCTTAACGATACGCCTAGATCTTGTAGGAAGAGAAGGTCGTGGCAGAAGTACGAAATAAATCGAATTAACTTGTTCTTTTCATAAGCTATTTTAATAACCGTTCAGTTAAAAATTAACCTAAGACAGCCTGCGGTTAATTTCTTATGACGTACGAATTTCAAGTTTCATGTTTATTCTAAACAGTTGAAAAAGGAAATTAATTCTTTCTAAAGCCGTAATGACGTAAGAAGTAGAAATTGCGGGCTCAAAAAAAAAAGCAAACAAAATTTTTTTCATAAATTTTCTATCTTGTATCGATATCATTATAATTCTTATGTCTAATGACAAAATAATTGTTATTTACAAATATACCTACAATATTAATCCGGCGATTTTTAGAAAATTGTTTATTATGCGCAGTGTGTATTAAAAAGCAATCGATCATAATTATTATTACTATGATGGATTATCTTTTAACCCTTTCCATTTTCAACTTTCCATCCCATTAACACTGCTCTAATTAAAGAGCATTCCAAATATTTAGCATTTCTTAAATACCCGTTTCACTATAATAAATAAAAAGCCCTTCAAAGTAACAATCTCTCCCTCTATATTATGTGTCCCAAGCCCATTGTAAATATTTTTTTTTTTTTTTAATAATTGAAAATCAATCTGTTGGAACTAAAACTACAAGTAGCATCGAGTGGTACAAATCCGCTTCAATAGCTAAAATAATTATTGAATGTCCTACATGTTCGCTCGTAAAACCATGTATCCAGAAACAAAGTCGCTTCTTTTCCGACATTTAACAATAAACTTTTCTATCAAGCAAATAGAAAATTCTCCTCGATACTAAGTTACCTTGATATTACAATTGAGAGGCTACTACTAGAACCTCTCCTCAGGTATAATAATATCGAAGCGCGCACGCGTGACGTGAGTAAAAAAAATAATAATAATAATACGAAGGTGGTAAAAAGTTTGAAAGAACGAAACCTCGTGGAAAATAATATCGATCGCAAATTCGCAGAAACGAAAATCGGATTTCCGGAGAAAATTAGTAATTTCCCCGCCACAACTAGGATCTACCCATTCACTTTTATAAAATAAAAATAAAAAATCGTTAGTGTAGAATCAATGTTCCCACACACACACAAATAATCGTTCGGAATTGGATCAATACTATAAACCACGATCAATAGATCAACGGAGCATCCAATCTATACCGACTTCTTTTCGCCAAGCACAAATCTCATTATTCTCGGATCCATAATAAATGTCAGTTAATAACAAAAAAAAATAAAAGCAAAGAGAAAGAAATAACATGATTTATCAATCTAATTTTGATTTTTCGAACACAGTGCGTGCGTATTCGTGACGTAACGAGTTATTTGCTAACGTAAGGTGAAAGCAGCAAAAAAAAGCGGTGTTCCCGCAGCGTGAATTCGCCACTGAGGAAGTCCTGGTTGGTTGTTGCCGGCTCCACGTTCCCACACCCGAAACCAGATAGTGGAAGAAGAGCCGTGGGTACCGTAGTGAGTAAAGTGGTGATGGTAGTGGTGAGGGTAGTTGAAGGTTCGAAACGAAAGAAAGAAGGTGTGGGATCTATTTTTATACTTCTTTATTTTTATCACGCCACACGTATTTCACTTGCCTATAGCTGTGCGTGGATAGCTGTAGCTTTCTCTTAACTCGCATATATTTTCTATTTACACTTATGCCTCTTTATGCCGAATGAGTGTGTGTGTGTGTGTCACGGTACGTCGAGTCTCCCCCCGAACCAACAAAATAGAAAAACAAGCACCAATTTTGGCAACTAGGAAAATTAGAGGGGGAGAAAGGGAGAGAGAGAGGGGGAGAGAAAAAAAATACCTCCGTCATCACTAAAATATGAGTGTCACAATCGTTTAACGCGAAATTTAATTTTACTTCATCCGGGTCTTAAAATTAAATTGTACCTACACCTGTGGATATAAAGCTTCCGGTGCTAAAACTGTCGCCTACAACCACCGTGAATTCAAATATGTACGGAGCACATTTAACAACAAAAAGGAAAACATTTGACAGCTGATTTTGATAGATAATAATAATTGTTATCGTAGTCCGTTCCACTGTATTAACAATGGTGATTAAAGTTTAAGCAACCAAATAATGTTTGAGGAATGTCTCAGTTTTGTGTCTGTTGGGTCTAAATGAGAATCACTCAACTCTTAAAAAAAACATCCATTAAGCTCTAAAAGTCAATCATTTTGACTACAAAAAAAAATTCACTAACTTTTAAGAAAATACTCAATAACATTTTTTTTTTTTTGTATATATAAAAAAAAAGTCACCAAACTCTTAGGTACCAAAAACAAGTCGCTAAAGAGACTCAACTAGAAAGAAAACAGTAAATTCTGAACTCTTGAAAATAAAAAACAAAATCGCAAACGCGCTCCCAAAAATTTAATAAACACAAAAGTATACTAAAAAACCCGCCAAAATTCCTTGAGGCAATAATCACGTAGTAGCTTCAAGAAAGTCAATAAACTCAAAAAAAAAAAAAAATAAATAAATAAAAAGCTCAAAAAAATACTATAAATAAAAATACTACATTTTGAAATAAACTTACTAAATTTTGTTTACAATTGGAGTGAGTAGCGTAAACGGAGTTAAATAATTTAACTCTGAAAAAGATTAAAAAATGCAAAATAAAATAAAATTGGGAGAATTTTAAATAAAGTTAGTCAAAAATTTATTTAAAAAAAAAATACTAATAATAAATTATGGTATTTTTTCCCACGAGACCTACTGTTCCGCATGAGTACGTTTCACATAAACCGCGATGCCGCGAATGTTCGAATTTTTTTTAAAAAAAATATAAATACCGTATTAAAATTATTTAATAAATGGTGAAATAAATTTGGGCGAAACGAGTATCAAAACCTAAATTCATATCGACGATAGATTTGTAAAGCACCGGTAAAAACAAAAATTTAACTGTGAAACGTTCGGAATGAAAAAATTATCACCGTACTGTATTCATGATTTTTTTTTTTTTTTTTAGATAAATAAAAGAAAGAAAAAGGCGAGACATATTGGTTTTTGGTGAAACATCTGAATAAAAACGAGCGCAGTTCGCACACACTGACAAAAAGCATCTCCCAATAATACTTTTTTTCGGGTGAAGATGGGAAGATGCGAAGCAAAATACAGATGATGCCAACCCAAGCAGCCACAGCGTGTAGTTCCCACGTCAGCCGATAAAAGCCTCCGGCGCGCAATGGAAATTTATAATACGGAATTTTAAGTGTTGAGAAATGAAAGATGAAAACAGAGGTCTCCCCTTCGCAAAAACATATATCGTTCCTTATTATTTTAGTTCTCTCGTTTCCAAAGAATTCAGCTTATTCAATTAATTTTAAATCTCGCAGAAAATGTCAACGAACGCTAACGTCGCCGATAATCAAATTACTGTAAATAACGTACGAATTCAAAAAAAATAAAAATGTCACAAACTACAGCTAAAAAAACCCCCCAAACATTAAAATACAAAAATACCGTACAACTTTTGATAGAAATTCAAACAAACGAAATACTGTACCATAGTAATAATAATAAGTCTATTCTAGTACAGTATTATAATAATACAAAGTTCCGCTTGCAAGAATCACATTTTTTTTTATCATCGGTCACCACATGTCATTATTAAAAAATGTTTTATTTGATTTTTAATCTAATTCTATTTTTGATGAATTGGGTACCAGTGCTAAACAAACGAAAAATGTGTCGTTCTGATAATAGCGACACAAAATGTAAACAAATAACTTGACAAAAGTTCAATAATATAATTATTTTTTTTTTTGTATATGTGCCATTTAGTTTTAATTGCAATAAATAATTAATTTTAAAACAATTAATAAAAAACGAAATTCCCGTGTGTTATGACTTTTTGTGGCGCTATAGCAGTGTGTAAGGTACTTTCTTAACGCAATAACAGAGTATTTACAGCCAAAACTGATTATCACGAAACCACAGAAAAATGACTTCATACCTGAAGTCGTTATAACCGAGTTTTGCTGTAGGTTAAAAGTATTTTCTTGACGTATTAACAGAGTATTTTATAATGGCATTACAGCCATGTTATTGCCAGAAAATCCTCCACAAAACGACGTTATAACCAAGTTCTACTGTAGCTAATAA
Source organism: Polydesmus complanatus (assembly GCA_034692225.1). Taxonomy (NCBI): domain Eukaryota; kingdom Metazoa; phylum Arthropoda; class Diplopoda; order Polydesmida; family Polydesmidae; genus Polydesmus; species Polydesmus complanatus. The sequence continues at coordinate 41,809 of JAQGAZ010000377.1, read as the reverse complement.
ATAATTCATAACTACTAACCGTACTGTAATCAAATAAATGTATTTTTATTTATAGTAAATATTTGTTATTTGATGATTAAATTTATTTCCTAGAAAAATGATTAATATGGTAAACTGTTTATCGCTCTAAAAATCAAAGCGAGATCTATACTATTGGTGTGCACAGTAGTTTTAAAGCCTGATTCATCCCATAATTTTAATACACAAAAATCATTAGCTTGAAATAAAAAAAAAAAAATATTCTAAAAATAAAATTTTCCAACTGGAATAAACCAACTCGGAATTTCCAAAACAATAATTAATTTCATAAAACCCGCCGTGATAATTTTAAACCACAATGGCGAAACGTAACACCGTACTTGTCGGAAATAATTGTAAAAATTGATCATCAACGAGCGTGTAATTAACCAGCGTTAAGTAGCGCAGTCAAACTTCAAAACTAGATGTAAAATGAGGCGCTTTCGATTGAAATAATTACGCTTGAATGTCGCATTATTTCTTAAAAGGCCATCATCGTTTGGCATCTGCTTTGTTTCAACTAAAGAATAATTGGAGAAGGGATGGGGGAGGGGGGAAAGAGTGCAGGGCGCTGGATAGATATCAAAGCATGCAGCGGAGGAGCTAAGAACATCATATAACCCGCCCTACATTATATGCACACACACACACCACAAAAGAGTTAAAAATTGCGCGCGCGAGTTAAAAAAGCACATCGGTCCACCGACAGATTTATTGATCCATGCGAATGTTCCGTCTACAAAGAGCAGACCAGATTTCCCACCCCACTTATATTCAACGTCGTAAAGCACACATACACACGGCCAACACTCTACCGTTGTACAAACGTATATAGAGATTGTAAGAACAAAAATGTGATTCACGACCTTTTCAAGTTATGTCATTTTATTATTATACTCGTATATACTTAGGGAGTACACACTTCGTGTACAACAAAACGCGGAAATAAAAGTATAATCGCTTAAAATAATCCCATTTTTTCTCAAAGATTTTCGTCAACGAGAAGGCGGGGGAAGAGAAAAAAAAAATAGAAACAAGAAATTGATTTCTTTTCATTATACTGTAATGTAATTCAACCCTAACCAAAAGTAATTTGGCGATAAAAGAAAACACACTACCCACACAATAAAGAAAATATACGGTATTTACAAAATAATTATAATCCTGGTTTTTAATATCAACGATTAATAAATCTTAAAAAGAAATTGAAATGAGCAAATTAAAAATTAAATGAACGTGTATTTTTTTATATTATTATTATTATTATAGGTTAAAATAACTACACAGAAAAAAATAAAAGTTTGATGATCAAAACTGAAATTATTTACAAAATGATTGCACTGAGATTAAAAATGAGAACCTGTATTTAGGAGAAAAACTTTTGACCAAATTAAAAGTTTTCTTTCCAGTTGTACAAATCAATAACTATTTATAAACTTCATTGTTATTTTTATATAGAATTAATATTTTTATTTTTTTTAAACCAACATCTAAATTTCAAATGCAGAAATTTATAAGGATCAATGCCAAGTGTATCTCAAATCAAAATCCAAACTGAAAAATATTATTATTTTCGATTCCAGTGAGTTTGACGGATGAAATTACTTATTTTACATTCACTTATCTCAGACACGTATCAAACTATGAAAATAAAATCGTAAAAAATATTATACAATTCATTTTTTTCTCCCCTCCTATTGAAAATGAAAACTGTATTTAATCAACATAACTGAATTTTTTTTTTATTTTAATAAAAAAAAAAAAAAAAAGGCACAGTCACCAATGATTTCCACAAATCTAATAACAATATATTGATCTAAAAAAAGACTTCAATACTGCGCTTTATTATAATGAATAATAAATAATTTTTTTTAAAAAAATGTGTACAGTACTGTATAATTCAAAATTTTCGCAGTGAAGAGTTTATTCAGTGTGGTAATATAAAAAAAATATTTATTTAAAGTAAAAGCGCAATTTAATTTAAAATACTGTATAGCATTTTGCGAGTAATTACCATTATACATTACTTTCAAAACAGAGGGGGGGGGGGGGGAAATTTCGCTGATCATTCCACGATAAACAAAATTAGTATAAAAGGAACCTACATGTTAATAATAATAATTATCTGAAGTTAAATCAAAATCACTTTTTTTTTATGTGTCTGGATTATGTTGATTGTTACTGTATAGACCGACAGCAATTATATGATTGAATTTTGTGCATTAGTAGCAAGCAGAAAATTCAAATTTTTACTGAATAAAACAGAAAACAGTATTTTAAAAAAAAAAATAAATAAATAAAATTATTATTATCAAACAGACTAAATTTAAATCTTAAAAAAATGTTTATTTTGAAATCTAAAAACCACTTAAAACACAAAAATTTCTTAAAATTTAAGTCGACAACTACCATCAAGTAAAAGCTACGTCTAATTATTAAAAGTGTAATCTAAAATCAATGCGTGTTAGCGATTGTGAATACTTAGAACAAATAAAAATTATGTAAATATTCTAATGAATAAGTTGATCATTCAATTTTCGACGTAAGCTTAATAATTATTCCATAAAGCCCCTAAATTAGTAATAAAAAGTAGCCCTTAATTTTATTAGCGATGAAAAGATCGATGCGATTTCCGCATACATGTAAACAATTATTTTTCTTTTATGGTAAAAGTCTTATCCAACGACTTTGAGCTTGCTTTGAGGCGCAGCAGTTAAATCAAATCCCAGCTCTGTCATTTAAAAAGTTGAGACCTCATTTGCAAAACTCCTTTCAATAATAATAATTATTATTGTACTAGGGGATAGACGTAACGGGAACGTTACGTAACTCTCAGTAGCTTCGCGCGATTCCAATTCCCAGCTAACTCGGATAACATTATGGTGTAAAAACAAAAGTTGTATTTAAACGGTAACTGCGCACCATCTATGAAATGTAATTTGAATCCCAGCATTAGATTTCGCTTCCCTAACCACACCCATCTCATTTCACGAGGCGTTCCAACAAAATTGTAGCTCTCCCCACTACATCACTCCTGCATTTGATTCTTAAAACAGACTCAATATTATTCTTCTAAAGGCAAAAAAAAAAAAAACCGTTACGGTAATCAGTTTACTTATGGAAACTAAATTTCAGAGTAGATCTTACAAAATAATGTTAAAAGTATCAGTAGCGTTTCGTTATTCATTCATTATTTTTAGAAAAACTTTTTGAATTAACAAAAAAAAAATAACTTACTTTTTTTTTACAGAAAAAACTTCATAAATTTCTCTGTAAAACGGTGCAATGCTTAATTTTTGCTAATTTTTTTTTTTTTTAATAACAGACGAACGTAGAATAACTTCTCAGACACCAGGTATGTTAATTAAAATGACTTATGTCTGACCTCCTTAAGCTTTCTGTCTCCTCCCGCAATCGCTATAAACCTGAGTCTGGAAGAGTCAGCAAAATTCAAATCAATCAATCAATATGCTTTGGCACTGGTAAAGATAGAAATTTGATGATGCACAGCGGTACCCAGCTTCGATGATAATAATAAATACGAAATGCTGAGCGTTCATCGAGTACTACTGCAGCCTACTCGATTTTCAGATTCCCAAAAATTCTTTCCTAAGAGAGAAATCCGTAAATTCCCACTTACATAAAATTCACTCCATCCGTAGAGATATTATAGGCGCTATATAATAATATAATATCGACAATGCTTAATCGTTAAATGAATCCACGAGTCCCGAAAGATTTAGCATTTTTCTAGTAAAATGAAACCCTGATTACCGTAGTTTATCAACGCAAAGAACACATTTTTTTCTTTTTTTACTGCTTTTCGTCAGAAAAACGGTTTTCCACATCGCCATGCAACCCACTCATTCATTCACGCGAAGTCGAGGAAAAAGTTCGCTCGATTAATAGGTAATCTAACGACAACTAAAATAATAAAACGGCTTGTAGGAACGATAATAACACCGGTTCTGAAGGGACTACTAACAATAAAAAGTCCTCCGAGAACTTGCGCGACTTGATTAATATGATATCTAAGCGTTAAATAATAATGTACGTACGATAGAAAGAGAAATAGAGAAAGACGAAAGAAAAAAAAAAAAAGCTTTGGCTTCGAAGCCAACATTCTACTCCACGCTGATTTATACTTTTCAGGAATACACATGCAAAATAACAACAAAAATGAGTAATAGGGAAAAACCAACGTTTGGAATTGGGAAATGATTGGCGCTCGTCGACTCTGGAGAATCACAAATCTAAAAATGAGATTTGTAATTACCGGTACCAAATAAAAATAATTATTATATAACGTAATGAACATTTTTATAGTTAAAGTAATTAGTTTTTATCTAGTGTGATAAGTGGTAAACTAATAATTTAGACAGCTAATAACAAACATTCAGCAGCTGACAATGTCACGCAAATGGTAGCATCCAGTCAATGTAAACATTAATAATATTTTTCTATTGAACTGTTATAACCAAAAAAACGAAGAAAAAAAATTCGTTTGTTAAATTTTCCATTGTACAATCGATTCTCGTACATTTTGGTTATAGAAATTAAGTAATTTCTGAAATTCTTCTTTTTTTTTTCTAAGGAGAAATATCGTAATAATAGTTAGCGAAGCAATTAGAAGAAGACAAAGTAACGAGAGCAAAAACTTACAAACCGCAATTACACAAAATGCCAACAAGCAATTTTTTTTAACATTTTTGTTTTCTCTTTTTTTAAAAAAAAAAACGCAAAGAATTGTCAAAATTTTTTTTTTCCTCGTTGAATTTTTGAATACTGTAGTTAGAAAACAAGTTGGCTCGGATCCATACATTTTTCTTTTTCGCTTGACACAAATAAAAAAAAAAAAGTCGGAGAGAAGCTAAATCATCTTTCCAACTCGCGACTGCCATTGGTCCGCGATGACTATACCTTATGTATAAAAGCAAAAATGGATGGCGTCATTTCCAAGCTGAGCTATAGAGTATATGTACAAAATTACCACCCGAGATCTCATCCACGCTCAACATTTTACATATTACGGAGAGATCGAATAGCCCTTGGGCTTTTTCCACTTGAACAATATTTTCTTAGCAACAAGCTCTGCTGCTTCTTTCAAAATTAATAAAAGTTGAATGTGTACGTATCCGTTCATTTCTATTAAGGCCGATATTATTGCTTATTTTTTTTCCCCCCGACAGAACAAAAAAAAAAAAAAATTATTATTTACTTTTAACTTTTAGCTCATAAATCCATAAAATTGTCGCGAAATAATAATAATAAAAAAAAACCTAGACGAAATTATTATATTTAACATAATCTTAACGCTTGTTTAAATTATATTCTTTATGACTATTGAAAAAAGCATAAACCAAACATAGCAATGTTTACCTGCGACTAGTACGTAAAATATTTTAGTTCTAATGCTAAAAAATCATTTGAAGAGGTTTTGAAATTTCAATTCAAATAAAAAATTAAAAAAATGAGGAAAAAATAGTATTTCCTCGCGTATTAATTTTGAAAAACGTTGGAGTCAGACGTATTATTAATGTTTAAACAATGTTCAAATTTATAAAGAAATAAAATATAAATAACATTTCGACGTCTGCTGCGGCGCCAATTTGCATATTAAATTATTTCTTCTCCTAAAGTTCAAGTCTTAAAAATTGTCTGCGAACCAAAACCCGATCATTTTTGGCGGACATCCTTTTCCGAATAGAGAATATATCTCTTTAAAGAAACATGAAAATGCAAAATTTATGTGCGCAAATATCGCGCGAGAAAGAGACCCGAGTCGATACAAATAACGCAATGTCGTTTTTTTTTTCTTCCTTCACTCACTTCAAACAATCAGAGTTTGCTAAGATTTTTGAGTGGCAGAAATCCGATAACTCGACTTATGCCGGGTAAAGTCACGAATTACGTCATTGAGATTGAACACGACATATTATATCGCGTCCCTACCATGTTCGCATTATCCTGTTAAAAATTCATCGAAAACACAACCAAAAAAAAAAAAAAAAAATTTCCTCAAAAACTTTTGTATACACAGAAAAAAAAAAATTAAAACGAGCAAAAAAAAAATTGGGTAAAGAATTTCAAAAAATCTAAACAAAATTACTTTTAGAAAATAGATTGACGAAGAAACAAATACTGTAATAATAATAAAAAAAGACCTTTACGTGTATTACCTGAAATTCAATCACGTTCGAAGACGATAACATTTACTTTATCCGGAAAAATAAAGTGCGTCTTTAAATAATTAATGCTTCTTCCCACGCTTAAAAAAAACAATACGGGCAAAACAAAATTAAGAAAACATCCGTTTGTTATAATGTTGCGGTTTTAATATTAAGAATTAAAAAAAAAAACTCATTAAAATTTTATGTGTTTTAATGAAAAAATAACCCGAAAAAAATGCGAATTTCTTAAAAATGTTTTTTTTTTTTTTTTTTAAATAAATGCGGGAACAGCATATTATCTTAAAATTCCATCGTTAATAATAATAATAATAAAAAAAAAATTTCAGAACAAATAAAAATAAAAAGTTGAGTATCACAGCTTGTTGGTTTTCATCTAATTTTGAATATTTCATTCTTCGCGTCTCAATAATACACCTAAGCGAACAATCGGGTACGAAATACTATTGTTCAATGAGAAAACTTGAAAGATCCATCGTCTTACATTACTTATTGTACGCATTTGCATAGCATTTTCTTCTCTCTCTATATCTATCTATCTCTCTCTTATCTTATAAATAAGAAGATTGAAAAAATATTCTATTTTCTGCCTTGAATTTTAAATGTCAGGTAGAAAAGTAAAGTGGATCGAGCCAAGAAAAAAAAATAATAATCTTATGTAAATCAAATTAATAATTTTTTTTTTTTTACCTTTTAAAAAAACATGCTGAAAAAATAATAATAAAAAAAAAAAAAAAGGTCTGTAGTGGATTTTACATAGAACGTACTTAAGTAAAGGTTAAGAAGGGAGAGTCTTGCGGAATGGAATTGAGTGAAAAGCGGCGTGGGTTATCGATTGTTTGTTACGAAGATCTCATTCTGCCTTTTGCATCAGTCACTGAACGCCAAACCCAGAAAAATAAAAGGCAAACGCACTTCCGGGTTCCCTAAAGCTGCAACGGCGATGGAGGGCTTTTTCAAATTCAAAATGTCAAACACTTCCTATCCCAAATCTTACGGCCTCAAAATGCAACAACAACAGTCGGGGAAAAAAAGCAAAATGTGTTTCGCGCTTCAACGATCCAACAAAAAAAAAATAATAATAAAAGCCCAGAAAAAACCGTGTTAATTAATTATTGACTATACTGAATTAACGCGCTTTTAATTTTAAAAACACCAACGAGTTTAATCCACTTTATAAATCGATCTTTATCGGGGCTCGAATTGGGATCGGAACGCCGCTCCGATTGCTCGAAAGCGTTCCGGTTGATCGAACTTTCCCAATAATAATTCTGAGCACTGATCTTTATCGTACGAATGCTGCTATCGTTCTTGTTCGAAAATTGGTTAATCCGCCATTTCCAAAAATATTTATCGTTAATTCGAATTACCGTAGAGTTTTACCCATTGCACTATGTCCTAGTAAACACAGACAAAAAGGTTTTGCGCCGCTTTTAAGATAATCAAGTCTGGTCTCAATTACTATCTTAATAAATTTCGCGTTCATTTGTATTCTTTTTTTTTTATACTAAAATTTAAAGTGCCATATTTCACTTCTTAAGTGCTTAAGAGCATTGTTTTTATAAATGTACAGTACGCATTAAATTCACTTCATAATTTCATAATAAAAATTTCATACGGTACTTGCAAATTAAAATTTTACCTCTAATTCATTCATTATTTAGCCTTAGTACTTGCTAAATTTTAAAATTAAAAATTGATCGATAATTTCTTAATTAAATGTGCCCATGTGATCCTACATCCGAAAAACTAGTCAATACCAACAAATGCGAGAATAACTTTTAAAATTTGAGATTAAGCAAAAAAAAAATTGACTTACTGAACTTCTAAATAGAACTCGTTTTCAAAAAAAAAATAATCCTGATCTTTACTCCCGTGAACTGTCCAGAAAAAAGTACTCGACGATAAAAACCATTGCGCTCGACTTGTTTTCACTAAAGAACAAAAAAAAAAAAGAGGGGATTAAAATCGTCGGACAGGTTTTGCCAATAAAGAATTTTAAAAAAGGGTCAAATCCTGGTTAGCCAATGAAGCTTAAAGAAAAGAGCAAAAAAAGAAAAGAAGAATAAAAAAATTGAAAAAAGATCAAATGAAAGTCATAGCAACCGAATTGACTCGACCTACAATGTGGCTTCTCCGTAATCTACGATCGAGCATATTAATGTACACGTTACATACTGAACTAAATTAATAAATATTATTTTGCGCGTTTATTTAATCGATAGCTAATATTAACTAAATACATTTTCAATACCGGTAGTTAAAAAAAAAAATGACCAAAAAATTTTTTTGTCCTAAAACCTTCAAAGTAATGCGCGAGCGATGGCGAAAGAGCAACGACCTTTACGATAAATAAAAGAAACCGAAAATCAATTGAGAGCGCGCGCGCGCGCGTTACCGTTAAAACCAATGACGTCAAACTCATCGGTGAATAATAATATAAAGATAAAAAATAAAGTGAAGCGTCTGATTTCTTCCCCTGTACCGGTACCCTCCATTTAGTCTCAAAGAATGCGGTTTCCCTACTTTAACACATGTGCAGAATTAAGAAAAATATCAGACCCAAAAACATTGTGTTTCAATGAAAGATTGGTCTAACTTAATCGGTCATAAATACCTAGTCCTGCTAACACCATTTATTTAGCTCTTATAACCAAGTTTTATCCGCACTTTTTCATTTAAAAAAAAAATAAATAAATAAAAACAACAAAATTTGAACTTTCTACAATTATTTCTTAATTTCAGGAAATGAGTAAAAACATTGTACGTATATTCATAAGATTTGTTTCCTAAAAGTTGATTGATAAAAATTAATATTGAAACTTGAATTATTATACATGTACTGTAAACAGAATTCAAGTTCCAAAATTATTTCATTTCTCGAGCAAATAAAAACCCATCGACATTCTAAATCGTAATATTATTATTACGACATTTAAAAATTTTTTTCCCCCCTATTTTTGTTATTATTAAACAGCATTTTGGTAATCCCTTTTCCTCGACCATAATAATTTTCTACACAAGTGGTTGTTGCAACTTATAGTATTTTGATCTCCCAACAACTTACCGGTTGTGAACCTTCATAACTTACGATTACACTGTACGATCTAAAAATAAAAAATAATAATCTTGTTCTGCTTGAAAAACATTCTTCAATCATGACTCAAAAAAAAAAAAAATAAACGATATTCTCAGTATTTTTCTTTCTTAAAAATCTTTTTAAAAAAAAAAAAGAAATCCTCAATTTAACAATGAAAATACCGTTGGGAGAGAGTAAAAATAAATATCCGAGAATTTCGTAATCAGGTGCTGAGACTTCAACCAACCAACCAACATAAAAAAAAAAACGGAATCTATAATAATGATGACCTACTTGAACTTTCGCATAATCTGAGAATAAAATACAGTACAAAAATTGTTTGAAAATGCAAAAATAACGACCATTCGTTATACAGTCTCCTATCGCAACAAAAATAAAGCATTATTCACCAATGTCATTGACAAATCGTGCGTGTTGTGTATAATACTGTATGGAGTAGGGTGTACGTATTAGAAATTTTCTTCTGGGGTTTTGGTCCCTGCTCTAAACGTAGAATCCACACACAAAACAAGTTAATTCTCTCACAAATCCTATACACACAAAATTACTAGAAAAAAAAACAAAAGTTGTACGTAACAAAATGTGCGCCAGATCAAAACATGAAAATAATTCGAGTAATTATTATGAAATATAATTTTTTAAAAAAAAAAACCAGCTTAAATGCTAATTAAAAATAGAAAGAGTGACGGCATGCGATATATTTATAATTACCTTCTCATTTTTGGGAAAAAAAAAAAAAATGTCGAGTGCTTGAATGATGGCCGGCTATTTTTGTCACGACGAATAGGAGAAGGAAGAATTATTAATGATTAATAATTCCAACAAGTTCCCTTCGATGGACGAAGAAACGAGCTGTGGTTTGAGAAAACAAGAATTAAGTTAATAAGAAAAGTTTGATCCGTCAATAAGAAGCAGGGGAACAGCGACCACAAGGCCATGTAACATTTAATTTAGCGCGACTTTGTGCAGCACGATTTGAGCTTTTTGAGTCACTGGATGTATGTGTGTGTATGCACTTACTATTACTACTACTACTGCTCTATTAGCGGGAGTACACTGCTTGCTGCTGCTGCTGCTCTATAGGTCGACATCGAGATGAGTGTACGCTGTATGGTTGTGAGACGACTGCCTCGCACGCACTTCTACTACTATTACTCGGCCCTTTCCATTACCAAAACTCTCCATTCGCGATTTTTTTCTTCAAAAAATGATTCGGCGATTTAGACGATTCGAACACACGCAGCACTCGGACTCGCGATTTTGACTACGAACGAACGCGAGATTGAACTTGAGCGACGCTTCTTCTTCACTCTCCAACGATCGACCATTTTCACCGTCGGAAGTGAGTAGGGGGAAAAGAAAACGTCACTAGGAAATGACGTTTGTTTTTCCTCCGATTAGCACACTTCCGCTCTGTCGCTGCCTCCGCCTAGCGAGAAGAAAACAGCTGATTTTTCGATTTTTTTTTTTAATTTAGAAATTTATTGTAGGGATTAATTGTTTTTGTTTTTTTTAGCGTACGTTTACGTTTGAAAGATGAAATTTTAGAGAGAGCGAAAGTTGAATGGCTTAGTTTCTACTGAAATTGAGCGAAATAAATGTGATAACTTCGGGGACGGGGGGTGGAGCGATATTGTATAGTAGTTTGCGAGTTTGTCGGAAGATGGCGCTATCGTATTGAAACTCAGCTGTTATTATATTTTTTTCTTTTTGAAAAATTAATGATTGCTAAATTTGACTAAAATAAACTGATTAATAATTATTAATTTACATTTGGTGATATCTCTAAATAAATTTAATAATAATGAAAAATAATTGATTGAAAAAAATTTTAAATACAGTGTTGTGCTGTATTTTATTTAAATATTAAAAATAAAATTATAATTTTAAGTTATTTGTATTTTTAATTGAAATAAATGGTGAAAATATTAAATTTTTTATATTTTCATAAACTTTACAAAAAAAAATTAAGTTTATTTAATAATTTATTTAAGAAATATTTTATTTTAAATCACCACTCTTTTTACTGCGTTTCCATAGTTAAACGCTAGATGGCGTTATATTCTCTTCACGACGGTTGTGAAATTTTGCGGATACAGTTTCATCGCGGAGGGCAGTTCAAAATTATACAAATTACGGTATACGAAAATTAAAATGAAACGTAATGCCAATTAAATTTTCTCAGGTTGTTTTATTAATCAATCGTGGTGTTGATTAATTTTTTTGAATAATTAAACGTGCAAACATTATATTTATGCAATTAAATCAATTTCGGTTTGCCCTTAGCGGTAAGCAGAGCGTCAAAACTTCCCAACACGAAAACCACTTTTTCCCACCACGTCACAACAAAAAGCTACACGATGAAGAGAGGTCATTAAAAAGATATTATAATGTTACTCTTTTTCCGTGAGCCGTTTTGTCGTGACCTTCAATAGGACTTAATGTTTTGGAGGTTTCGAGGACCATTCCAATTTCCGGTCGTTTATAGTCGTGCATTGTAAACACTGTTTGCATACTTCAGGAGTTTTGGTCAAAATGAAAAATGTTGAATGATAAATTGTACTGCCTGAATACTTTTAATTTTGAAAAATTAGGTAATTCTACATGAGCTTTACTATTCATAATATATTTCATAGAATTAGGTTGCTTTTTTTTGTGTAAAAGAATAAAAAAAAATTACTTTTGCGTTTTGTTTTTTTTTTTTTTTTAAAAAAAAGTTATTTAGCAATATTTTTTAAGTTTTTTAGAGAGTTCAATTTCGGCTTCTTCATTTTTTTTTTTTTTTGTTTTAATGAGTGATAAATAATTAAAGCAGGTTTTAAAGTTTTTAGTTTAATAAACTTTTTTTTAAAAAATATTTAAATTTTACTTGAACAAAAATAAATTTTTTTAAATTAAAATAAAATAATAAAGAAGAAAATTAAAATAATACCGGTAAATAAAATCCTCATTACAATACTTTACAAAAAATTCTTATAAAAAAACTTTCGTTTCCTAAAAATTGTTAAAAAAAAAAAACATCTATAATTTTTAGAAATCGAAATTTTTATTCAAAATAAATAAAATTTTCCTTCGTAATGTAATAAGAATCTCTACATAACAAAAACCTCGTTCAAAATAATAATAATAATAATTGCTACTACATGTACTAGTAAAATTCTCTATTTATAACAGAAAAAAAAATCCCTATCAGAATAAAAATAATGCAAAATTAAAAATCCTTGTTCCTGTTGAAAATAAAAATCTATATTTATAATAAATTAACAAAACTTGATTCAAATAGAAATCCGAAATTAAAATCAATATTCGATTTAAAAAAAAATCTATTTTAAAATATTTAAAATTCCTATAAAAAATAAAATAAAAATTCATGTAAAAAGAAATATTTCTTCAAATTTTTTTCTTTTTTGTATACCGTAGAAAGGTACAAATAATAATTACAGTAGCATTATTATAAACAGAAGAATATACAGTATTGACAATATGAACTTTGGATTACCAAACGATTGCCAATCCGTCCATCTTAATTTGCATATCTTAAATCTATAAAAGGACAAAAAAGATTAAATATTGGACAGATGAGATTTATAAGAACACGTGAACCATGATTGCTGCTAAAGATGTCCGGGCAAGATTTCGAGCTGGCTTTTCTAAAGACAAAACGTGTGACTTCAGCGCGATAAATAAATATTTAAATAAATCAGACTCGCTACATGTTTCCATAACGCCCTTAACAAAGTTTAAAAAATCTCCCTTTCCAAATTGAAATCGGGCTGGACAAGTAGAGATACATATTTACTAATTCGGTGCATCGAACAAGGCGGTTACTCCGGTTCTTCCTGGCACACGATAGTAGAAGATCACGAGGGAGGTGTGTTTGAACTCGTAATTTATTTTTATTCACCGGAAGAACTATTTGTACAATTGGAACAATTGTAATTGTAAAAGAACCGGATTTGGGTTTTATCCGTGTGTAAGCAAGAGCCACCGTGTGCTTTCTATTTGGAGCGACGGCATCACCGATATCCTTCCGCTGATGCCCAGCCATCCTCAATATAAATTGTCCAAGGGTGTTAAATGGGTAAACCCGATAGAAGAAAATAGAATCAATAAACTAATAGCACGTCTAAACCGTTTACCGCTTCGGAGGTTGATTAACAGATGCGTAATCAAAGACAGGTGTGAAAAAGGCGGCCAATCACCAGATTATACAGTATAACTATCATGCATTTTCGATTTTCCATTAAAGGTGGATTTTGATTAATATTCTGTTTGTTTATTTATTCTTTAGACGTTCATACGTACCTTATTTATAATTACGAAATCCACCGTTGAGCACTGTGGTAAAAGTGAAGAGCGAAGTTCCATGTTCTGACCACATTCGAACAGATGCTTTCAAACCAACTATGAAAATTCAATTTTATATAATACGTTGTTCATGAAAAAATTAAATTATATTCTATAAATTATTACTTTGGTAAAACTTTTTAACTAAGCTGTGTCTTCATTAATCGTTACTCAGGTTTTCAATTTTCGTGGTCGAAAGATCACATGCACAGTTCGATCGTGACGAATTCGTTCAAAGGTTCATTAAAATGTTCAATAATATTTTTCTTTTTTATAGATATTAAATTTTTGTTGATCGGATCGAGACGCTAAAATAAAAGACAATCAACGAGTCGCAGAAAAAAAAATGTTATATAATAATTACTGTATTAACATATATCGAAGACAGGCTATACTGCAAAGACATAGGGCAACGCTTCCAAAAAAATTCACTATACTATAAATATGTATATAATATACATAATAATATTATGTTTCGTGTTATTATAGATATATATAATATTTTATATCTCGTGATTTTCAAAAAAAAAAAAATCGAGTAAATTGATTCGTTCGATGGCTAAATTTCTACAAAATGACGATTCATATTACTCATTGACAAGGAATGAATTTTTTTTTTATATATAAGACGGAAAAACTAACACAGAAATAAAAACATTGGGGGGGTTTTTTTTCTCATCTTTCCCACTCATATCGACTACACATATACTGTACAAGAACATCTATCTAATAAGAAGTTGAATTGCACAACAGAGAAAAAAAAAATCTGCAACAATAATAATTATTAATAAAAACAAAATATTTTTGCTTCCATGAAAGAAAATAGAATTATTGGTATAAGAAAAGAAAAAAAAAAGGAATATGCGACGTACTTTCAAAGACTTAATATATTTTTCACAATCATTTTTATACACGAGAATCCACATAATTATCATGCTTTTGTTTTTCTACATTGAAATGTTCACTACAACGGCTTGGTAAAACCTCTGTTTCGCAATTTCAAAAAAGCTACACGATTAGAATACTCAGTGGGAAAGAGAACTTAATTAATTAATTAATAATAAAAAATAATAAGAAAGAAAAAAAAAAAAAAATATATATATATATAGATACAATATAACAGATAAACATTACAAATCGTGTTGGTCACAAAACCAACAATATCACAGGCACAATTTTTTTTTTATCATGGGAGGACCAGATTAATCTCGCATACATATCCGCCATATATTAGAAAAAAAAAAATCTCATCTAAATTGAAACATCAATTTGTTATTTTTTTTTTTGTTAGCGCTCAAACTTTTGCTTTGAATCTCCATCCGAAGATAGACGTGAACGACGACTTTACGAACAGTTATAAGATATAGCGGAGAAGGGGGGGAATCTCGAATCTTCATTTTTATACACACGTACACACACACACAATATTCTAGTTTTATAATTTTTTTTTTTTTTTTTTATAGTCACTGCCCAACGGTTTGTTTCTTTCATTTCCTAGGATCTTAATCGCTTTGCTGCGTGTTTCGTTCATGTACTTGTATTTTCAAAATCACGCGTGTCAGTCTTGTTTTAAAATTATGGTCGTTGAAAATCGGCTGCAACTGCGAATACGTTTGTCAAAACATTATTATGAAACAACTACATACATGCTCGACAAACTTATTTACAAAAATCGGAGCGATTGTAGTTTGAACCTGTTACACATTATTGTAATTGATTTATATAAAGGAGCGGATTGGGTTCACCTCAATTCAGCATTATATTAATTATAGAATGCTAACTGGGTGATTTGATTTATACAAAATTTTTCCCCGAAATTTGATAACTTTCATTATTATAATTATAGCTGCGTACACATGATAATTATCAAACTAACATTTTGACAGAAACATGAAAATGTACTAATTAAAGAATTAATTATCAAGTTCTACTGATCAATAGTATATTATAATAATTATTATTTGTTTCGCAATTTTTTTTTTTTGTTTTTTTTTTGAAATCTTAAAAAATATTTTGGAAAGGATCTGATTCGTTTATAGAAAGCTTCACCAAACAGAGTTTAATATTAAACTCTTTTTATTATTGATTACCGGTAATAAATTCATTATAGAAGTTGTTGTTTTAGAGTTTAATTTTAAAACTGTAATAAAAAAAAGTGAAACTCTGAATGGTGTCGATTCTTGTAAATGTGAAGCATTCCGTACGAGAATAAAATTCTGTATAAACTTGTCCTATATTATATATTATATAATATATAGCTTGAACACATGGAAAGACAATTTCGAATGTATGGACACAGGAAAGGAGAGGGGAGGGGGAGCTAAACACATTCAAGTATACTGTACAATACACAACGTGAATATTGACAAATGAGCAAAGTTGGGCGGTAGGATTAAAAAAAATTGATCCACCACTTTGGCATTAAAATAACGTGTATATAATCTTGATATAATATTATTATTATTGTTATGAAGAACGGCAGAGAGTAAGGTGATGTAAAAATGATGGCTGGAGAAAATAAAAAAAAATTAGCCAATAGTATAATAACGTGCATTTTGTAAAACTGAAATGGGTTACTGATTAATGTATTTAAAAATGAGGGAAAAAATAATTGCAAGCTTAATCTCAAATTAGCGCAGGTTAGAAAATTGATTCGTGAAAGTATATATAAAAAAAAATAATAATAAATGGCAACAATGAAATAAAAATAAAACTTATAAATAGGAGTCGAAGTAAAAATCTATGGATTTTAAAAACTTAAAAGCATTTTAAAAATGTTAGGCGTTAAAAAATGTCGTCTAGCGCTTAATTATAAAGTTAAAATAATATTTTTTTTTTAAATGCTTTCACGTTAAATGCTATTGAGATTACTAAAAAACAAAAAACAAAAAAATGAATATAACAATATTGTATTGATAAAAAAAAAAAAAAGGTTGATAACGTGTTATTAAATGCATTTAAAATGTTTGTCAAGCTCCGCAGCCAAACGTAACTCTTGTCGCGACTGAAACATCAACAAAAAAAAAAAATTATAATAATGAAAACGAAGTAACGTTTCACGAAATGTGACTGACCGTTAAACAGTGCATTTAATATTTTTTTTTAAAAAAAAACGTGACTGTGATAATTGATGATGCGAATCTCTCGCGGACTATTCCATCCTCGACGACTATCATCGCAGTCACGTGAATGATTGATGATTATGACCGTTCGTAACAAGTGAAGAAGAAGGAGAAGAAAAAAAGAAAAAAATGTACAAGTTGAGAAAGAGCAAATGATTGAAAAATCAAAAAAGTGAGAGTTTAAAAAGCTCGGTCAATCCGGTTTCGGACAGGAAGGCGACGGATATTCGTGTTTCATTCCTCGACCAGCGTTTTGCGACAAACTGAGCAGCGCGTTAATGGTTGAAGCGGCGGCTTTTTCCACGTCACTCGAATTGGAATTCGAATGATTGTTATCGCCCACTTGACCATTACTGCTGGGAGGCCGGCAGTCTCTATCTCCTCGGCCTGACACCGACGTACCGTTCGGTGTACAACAGTTCCCATTTCCGCCACCACCACCGTTCGAGTTTCCAACACCTAAACCGACACCGTTTCCGCCAATGTTTACGTTTGGAGGGGGTATGGCCGTCATGTTGCAACTGGGATAGCGATACGATTGCATCGATTGATGAATCTGCGACGGTGAATGATGATGCTGCTGCTGTTGTTGTTGTTGTTGCTGGCTGTGTTGTTGATGTTGATGCTGTTGAGACTGTTGGTGATGATGGTGCTGCTGCTGCTGATGATGATGATGATGACCTCCTATTAAGCTATCCCCTCCGCCGCCACCACCACCGCCGTTAGTACCGCTTCCGCTACTGCCCACAGGTGATACTTGACTCATACCCATGTTCGAACTGCTACTTAGCATGTCCTGCTCCTCTTTGATCTGACTGCTGAGTTCTTTCACCACCCGCAAACCTTCGTCCATCAAAGTTTCTTGCATCATTTGTTTCGTTATGTGGGCGTTTGACTTTTTGCTGCTGCTTTTCAACGGAAACATATCTTGTACCTGCATTTGAACTTTGAGATCTCCTCCGCTCTGACTCTGCAGCGTAAAATCTTGAGAAGAAGAGTCGTGGACGTCCTGACTCGGGGATGATGTATTGCTGAACGAGTACTGAGAATCTAAAATTGTTGTTTTAAAAGAGGGAGAGAAAAAGAAAAAAAATTAATTTTTGGTCACGTTTTACTACTAACATGGATCTTTCTTCAATCTAAATTGCATCACTCACTTTTATTTTTAAATAAAATAAATAAATAAATTTAAAAAAAAACTTCAATCAACGTTAAATGCAATTAAATTTAAAATGACAAACAACTAATACAAGCGGCTTTAATAGTACTATTAAAATTGGAGTGGAGATTTAGCTGTAGTTGTGAGTGCGAAATTTCAATTGAATAACAAAAACCCACGTTTTTATTTTGTACAGTAATAATAATAATAATTTTACCTGTATCATCAGTGTCCGGTCTTTCTGGATCAGAACACGAGGACATTCGACCGTTTCCTTTGCTATTATAATATCTATTCATAAAAAAAAAATTAATATTTTAGTTGTTGGTTTTTTTTTTTACAATAAAGTGAACAGCATTATAGTATATCATCATGAGATAAGAGCTTTTTTTTTATTATTATTTATTTATTTATAATCGCGTGCAGTTTGACAAAAGTTTAAAATTTCGTCAATTTTATAAACAAGAATATGTAAACAATAAAATTTTAAAATTAAGTAATCAATTTCACCGGCTAATTCACTTAAGGGATTATTGACATATCTTTTTTTTTTTTTTTTAAAAGAAAACAAAACGTGGTCATTATGCAAATTCAACAACTTAATCCATTAAATCA
Source organism: Polydesmus complanatus (assembly GCA_034692225.1). Taxonomy (NCBI): domain Eukaryota; kingdom Metazoa; phylum Arthropoda; class Diplopoda; order Polydesmida; family Polydesmidae; genus Polydesmus; species Polydesmus complanatus. Next base: position 23,260 of record JAQGAZ010000377.1, on the reverse strand, counting down.
TATTTGCCAAAAATTTACTTAAAATAAATATTTTAGTATGAAAAAGTTTTTTTTTTTTTTTTCGGTTAAAAAATAATAATTTAAAAATTTGAATAAAGCAAAATAAAGTTGTGTATTATTTATTTAAACAGCATTAAATAATTAGTAAATTGTTTTTATTCAGCGAAACTTCGGTATAACGAGCGTGTGAAATTTTTGTTTAAAAAAATATAATGGTTAAATTAAAATTAAAAAATATAAAAAATTGCCAAACAACTTCAAAATAATTGTTTTTAAATACGCTCAAAAACGTAGCAAAATAATTTCCAAATTAAAAAATTATAATTTTAATCATTTAAATTTTGCTATGTAGGCCTAGAAAAGTTTCTATCAATTAAGTCTTTTTTTTTTTAAATAATTTTTCAACGCAATCCGCCTTGAAATTCTATGGAGGATTAAATACCGTACTAGATTATTTTATTAAAAGAAAAAAATACTGCGAATATGTAAATGTAAGAATATGAGTTTGAATAGCAAAAAAAATAAAAATCACTTTTAAGATTAGTTTTACGCAATGAAAGTCTTGTTATTATTTTTGATGCTTAAATTTTATTTAAATATAGAGAACGAGGAAGAAGAAAAAAAAAAGTTATTAATGTTCGAAAATGAAAACGCATAAAAATATATAAATAGCGAGTGAAAATAGCGAATGGTTGAACGCGTGGCAAATGTCAAAAAAGAATTTGATGGATTTAGTTTGAATGCTTCCCTGACTAGCTTGAATGCTTAATTACCAGACAAACTTAAGTGCTGCGATCGATTTCTTGACGGTATTAGTGAGAGAAAACAGCCAAAAAGTGCGCCATTTGCACTTGCCTGTTACGGCCTGGCGACATCGCATTAAATCAATTTCTTATTTTTTTTTTTTTTTCTTTTTCTTTCTTTCGTTATATTCCATCGTACATATACGATGAAACGATGCATCGCGAGTGCCTAGCGGAGTGAGCTGTAGTAGTGCTGTAGTAATTTCAAACGCATCTGCATATATACGTCGCGCAGCCTAACAACTATATATATATTTGCTCGCAGATATTTACACGACGTATATTTGTATAGCCCGACGCTCATTATTGCACAAAATACGCTTCAAACATAAAATTCATTTTTTATTTAGGATTAAATTATAAATCAACCAAAAAAGTTTTTTTCTCTCTCTCTCCCTTTCCATTTCTATCGCTTTCGGAAAATGTTTTATTATCGATCCGTTCTTTTAGAAAATAAAACCTCTGTACATGTAAGCCTACATGTATAACGAACTTCACGGGGTTAGTGTGTTGGGTTTTTTTTTTTTGTTATGTACAGTATTGAAAAATGAATTTAAAAAAAAAAAAAATTACTATTGAAAATTTCATAAATAACGAAATAAGCAAATAATTTTCTGCTTTTAATTTCGTGAGAAAGTTATTGAGCGTAAATATTGTTTATGAACTTTTTTCAATAAAAACCTCCGTTAAATAAAGTTTAGAACAATCAAAATTATTGTGAATTTGTATGAGATGACTATTTTTTTTTTTTTTTTCATCGGGCTTGAATAGTTTAAATACTATCTTATAGCAAAGAAGAATTAATAATGACGATGAAGTTGGATTTATAAAATTCCGGTACGGTAGCAAAGAAAAACGTAGATTTTACCGCATTAGCAACTTTTTCAAGTTTTAATAATAAATTATGTCATCAAAAATAAAAAAAATATATATGAACAAGATACCGGGTAATAAATAATTTAAAAAAATGAGTTATATTTTTCTCTCCTTTTCATTTTTTAATTATGATAATGTACAGAGCCATTAAAAGATTTTAATTAAAATCTAACAGGTAAAAATGTGTCCCGCGGAAACTACGAAATTATTATGAATATTCTTATATACTATATTTTTTTTTATATACAGTACAGAGGTAGTAGAATTCTGTCAAGTAAATCTCCAAAAACGAAAAATGTATTTGCAACGGCCGGGTACATGCACCTTTTTCTCCTCCGTCGTTTTCCAAGCCCTAAGCCTATTACGTGTGTGTACACGCGAATAGCGTTAACACCGTGATGGAAAGAAGAAGCAGCGAGAGAGCCGAACCAACTGGAAACCCAGAGTTAAAATCGATATTCTCTCCACACACACAGCTTCCTTCAGTCGATAAATGACAACCCAGCTTCCAATGACGAGTTAGGGGAGGGGCTCCTGTCCACAAAACGTACCATAGGAGTGAGAGGAGAAGGAGGGAGAGAGAACCCCTCTCGACACACACACGTCCCAAAAACCATAATAGGAGACAAAAGAAAAGAGAAAGAGAGGGTAAGGGGGATGTTAGAAAGGGGGGGGGGGAGGGGATGAAGCTGGTGGGGGAGAGAAAATGGTGAGGCCAGAGAAGATGGCGTTTTGAAGGGAAAGAAGTTTGAAAAATTGATCGCCGAGGGATTTTGAATAGAGAAAAGGGTGGGTGGTGTTGGTGGGGGTAAATTGGTTGGAGCTGAAGGTAGGATGAAAATGAGGTGAATGGTTTGAGAGAGTGAGTGAGAGAGATGCTCCGGAGAAAGAAAGAAATCTCTCAGTCTAATAAAAGATGGCGTCCTCTCTCCTCCTCCTCCTCTTCCAGTCTCACCATTTTTCTTTCATATAAGGATGCTGACATTGTGTGTGTGTGAGAAACCCCTAGATTCAACAAAAGACAGGAGAGAAGGAGGGAGAGAAATGAACCTTAAGCAGGGTGTTGTTGCGGGAGAAAAGAAATCGATCCCGAATTCATTAGAAAGATGTTTTTTAAAGGGTAGGAGAGAGACGCCGCGGCCTCTCCCATTTTAAAAGGAGTTTTATTTTTATTTTAAAAGCTAGACGAGACACCTTAAGTTTAGAAGATGAAGAAGAAAAAAATATTAAGGAATAAATAAATAAAAGAGATGGAGGGAGAAGTTAGAAAAAAAAAAGTGTCGACTGGTCAAAGATACCGAGACAGGTTCAAGAGACATTTTTATAGGCGATAAATATTTTTCTATTAACAATTTTTTTTTTTATTATTCCTTCTTATGAAAATTACTTTCGTTAATAATAATACATGTACTGTACTGTAGAAAAAAAAAATAACGTCTGTAACGACTGTTTTTTCACCTTAGAAATGATTTTTAAGTTAAAGCTCTTTGAACCGATCGACGCAGATATCGTCACGTTAGAAATGATTTTTTTTTTTTTATAAATGAAAAAAATATATTTACTTCATTTTAAAAGCTTGTTATTCATAAGTTTATTTGGTTACTTAGGAGTTTAAGGGAAAATCAAAACCAACAAATCATTTACATTTTTCGTAGGGAGAAGAAAAAAATCACTTAACTTTTCAAATCAATGAAATTTTTATTATTGTTTAAATTTTCCTATTGTAAATATGAAAATATTTAAACAAATTTTATTACAATGCAAAGTTAAATAAATTTCTTTTAATAATAATTTTTAAGTAAATTATTTATTTTTTTATGTAGCCGGGAAAAAATTAAAAAGTTAATTTCATCAAATAAATATTTTAAATGGTCCAAAAAACGCAGCTCGAAAATCGAGCAATACCGTATTCAAATCTTGATGCAAATAAAATTTTAATTCCAATTTAATTAATTTTAAATACCCGGTAAAACCTTTTCAATTATTTAAATTGAAAATGTATAATTATCAATTCGTTTAAGTATAACAGCCTATATATATATTTTTTTTAATTAATACGGCATTTAATTTTAATAAAAATCCTTAATATTAAAAGCGCTTTAATGACGTAACTGAAACTTAAAATCCTAATTAGACGTCATTCTCGTTATCGTTTAAGGTGTACTGTAGTCCGTTCCGCATCTTCCCGTCCTAATTTTATTCATGTAAATGGCATTCCGCACTGTTTACACCCCCCTGCAATTGTATTGTATAGGCGAATGTGTCCAGATCTAGTCACCAGACTTAACTTTTTAAAAAAGCGCAGCTAATTCTACCATTAGTATGCGTTAAGGCATCTCTCTCACTCTTTCTGCACACCCGACACGGTAGAAAAATGAAAGAGATAGAGTGGTCTTTAATTAAAAGAGCCCTAAAACGACGTAAACACGAGGGGTAGGTCGTTGGGTGGATCTCAACCGACTCACCTACAGCAGTGTCTCGACTGATTGAAACTGCGCCATCTCCAACAAAACTCCCAAGTTACACATATCCCTCCTCCCCTTCCCCCCCCCATCCCCCCACACACAACAACAACAACACCCCTACATCCTACGTTACCCCCCCCCCCCCCTTCACTCGCAAACATCCTTTATCCCTCCAGCCATTTCAAACAACTGGGATCGGATGAAATAAAATTTTTACACCCTCAAAAAAGCCAGCCCCTACTTTCGCGTCACGTCACGACCGAATCCTCTCTCGTTCACAAAATCTCTCCGGACAGAATTGAAGAATTCTAATCTTTTTCATCGAACGAATTTCTATCTACAAATCAAAAGTGATTCATAAAATATGACAGATTCACCCTGTATCGCATTATTATTATTGTATATCGAATGTAGCTCGACTAATGTCATCGGTTTTATAGCATTTTTCCTGCCTGCTAGTTGCTCTAAGACCGTTATTATCGTGAGTGCGTAATCCACCCCCATCAACCCTATCCAAACGCGCGCACACACACACCCTTAAATATACCATCAAACAATAATTTACAATATAGCTGAACGCGTAGACGAAATTTTAATGAACAAAATCTGGCAGTTATTTTTCCGTCTCTCTCTCTCCCCGCCAACTTTACATCTACTTTTCCCTAACCGTTTGTTTCTCTCCCAAAAACATATCAACTTTATTTTCTGATTTCGATCGACTACATTTTTTTTATTTTTACTATTATTATTTTCCTATTTTCGCGCTCTCCCTTCTGTCTCTCTCGCTTTAACCCCCCGCTCTTATTTCTCTCCCCCCACTTTCGCTCTATTTCGTGTTTAAAAACAAACGTTGAGATTATTGCGCGAGAGATGATGTCGGCTTATAAATAAATAAGACTCTAGCAAAAAAAATATAGATATTATACAGCACAGTAACAGCCGATTTATTTACGCATCATTCATATTTAATGACTGTCACTGACACTGCATGCGTTTGCTCACGTGAATTGCTTAAATTCGGAATAGCATTCTCTCTCTTTATGCCATCTCAATCTCATAAATTTCTAATTCGGTGAATACTGTAATACACAATTTTGGGTTTTAGATCGACATTTATATGAACTTCCCACGCTAAAATTGTGGAATTGAAATGCTTAATTTTTACCCCGACGCCTTTGTTTTTATTTTTATATAGCTTTCCGGTGGAAATATTTACCGTTCCCACTCGGAAAAAAATAATTTTCAGCTTAAAAAAATGGGTTTAACTCCACAAACATTTTCAAGTTTAAGGCTTTGTAAGGTTAGTAAATTCCATGGAGTAGGCGAAAACCAACTCGTTAAAAAATTCAATGTTTTTTGTTTTGTTTGTTTATTAATGAGAAATGTTTTAAAAAATTTATTTCTAGACAGAAATTATTTTAATTTCCTGTAAATTTAATTTACTTTTTCGTTTCAACGAATGTTTTAATATTTTTCGATAAGATAGGGTACCAGTACCAGAATTATTTTTTTTAATTTTATATATAATTTTAACATTTAAATTAAAACACAAACTACGCTGCATTAGACTACGTTAAATGAACAAACCGTAATTTTATATTTATATACGGTATATATTTTTTTCCTTTCAAAAAATCTATTGTTAAGAAATATTAACACACGAGTAAGTTACTATAGATCAATTTGATTCGATCGAAAATCGCAAATATTAAAAAGCCGTTGATTGGTACATATAAAATAAAAGCGCCGGCCAAAAAATGTTCTCTTTCTTTTATTTTAGGAAAAGATTGAATAAAGAATACGAAACGCGTTTTGTATCCGAGTAAAATGTACAGCACATATTATATTCAAAAATTAAGGTTAATCGAGCAGACATTTTCGTTTAAAAAAGCATAATTTCTCTGTCAAATTAAGCAGTAGCAAAATAAGGAAAAGCAGTAGAGCTATTATAATATTATTATTATTGTTGTTGTTTCATTTGTTTCGAAACAAAACAATTTTCGCTCGCGTTCTTTTCCCCGCGTACCATGTATATTTTATAATATAGAAAACAAATCGAATCGATGAATTTTACATAATTACGTTTATACTGTATATGCTCAAATTCCAAACCCCCCTATCTTTTAACCCCCCACTCCGCCTTATATACGCGTATCAATTTTATACTTACAATTCCAAACACTTTAAATCAGATTCCGATGTTTGGGCGCTTTTATGATTTTTATAAACGAAGAACCGCCACGTCAAAAACTCGAGCGGAATCAGTCGGATGGATATACAAAAGAAAGCGATTGTCCCGCTCATTTTATTTCAACCGAATGTATCTGTCGGTAGACGCGGATCTAGAAAAATTCAACGCGTCTATCGAAAATAACATTCTTCTGTTTGGCCGGTTTCTGTAGACAAAGTTTCAGTTGGAACAGAAATGAGCTGCGTTAAATTTTAATGCTTCTGCAACTTTGGCTTTACAACCGAAGCTTACAAATTCAGCGTTGAGACATTATTTGGAACAGATGGCTGTCCTGAGGATTGTAAGCGTTAAAATGTAACAATGTCAGTTCAGCCAAGTTTTCATACTGAACACTCGCCCACAGAACCGAGCATGAAAGAAGGAATTGTTATTATGAACCAAACTCAAAAATGTACACCCTTGAGGGTAAAAATAATGCTCGAAATTTGTGAAAAAAACATGGTTAAAAACGGTAATATACCTGATTAACAAATTTGTGTACGTTAAACGAACGTAAAGAAATAATTCTCGATTTATTTGCGTTTACAAATCACAAGAAAAAAAAAACAATTTTTAATAAATAAATTCAAAAAAATAATAAAATAAAATCTAAAAACTGCGCATAGTAAAATTTGAAGATATGAAATATTAAAATTATAAAGAAATTCTTATTTAAAAAATTGGGAGTTGTAAATCGCGTAAAATGAATTTTATTTTTTGTTGGGGAAAATTACAAAAAAAAAAAATTAAAATATGTCCATCGCGCCTACGCTAAACTGTGCTAAGCGAGGGCTCCCTATGCTCGAATAAACCTTTTCTCGTTTTTATTAGGTTTCTGGGTCCTAAGTTTAATTCTAATTACCTTATTTTTTTTATTCATCTCGCGCGCTTTTTGCTCGGTAAAGACTTGAAAGCCGTGAAAGAAGCTGTTTCGACGGCTAAGCTCGGCCTAAGCAGCCTCGTCACTCTTTTCACCGTCACTCTCTCTCTCATAGGCGGTTGCGCAGTTACCGTTCTCCTCCTCCTATATCATCATCGATCCGTTTCACCAGCATCTTTTCTCTCTTCTCTCTCCCTTTTTCTATATACTGTACTTATACCCTCCGCTTTTCTATATCGATATTTTAAGCCTTAAAAAAGTCAACGCAGTTTTTTCCTCACTCAATCCAGCGCACTTTTAGGCCTATATTCGAATGGAAAAGGGTCTTAAAAGCCAGTGGATCACGGATAGATTTCTCGGGGAATGAAGAACCAAAGTAATTTAATAATGCAAAAACGCCATAAAAAAAAATAATAATTTTTTTGTTGATGTTTTTAAATACAGTACATGTAAGTTAATAAATTTTACGTTAAGCGCTAAAAAAAATTTTAATTAAAACGAACGTACAAAATTCTATTATAAAAGAAAATTTTTGCTAAGTTCCGGTGTAGTATTTTGCTATTTATGAAATTTTCTTATCAATTTTTATTTGTTTTTTCTATTCTGTAACGATTTTTCAATACAATGAGCAAAAATCGCCTTTTCCTTAAAAGTTCGTTTATATAATTTCTATTTTACAGCAATTAATAAAAATAAATTTTATAGATTAATTGATTACCACTGTAAAAATTATGAATTATTATTAATATAAATATTTTTTTTAAAAAAAATTTATTTAGTTATTTTTATTAAAAAAATATTTCTCTTTGTTCCTTAAAATTTTTCATCTTAAAACTTTATTAAATTTTGTCGCTCCATTTAAATGGTTAAAATTTTTAAACTATCGATTATCAATAATTTTTATACAAACGCTTTTTTACCCCCCAACTCTTATTTTAGTTGTGAAAAGAAATTTTATAAAAATACAAAATTTCTGGCAATAATAATAATTCTTAACAAATTTCCATCCTTTGAACGTACACACACACACACACCTTCTGACCCAATAAATGAAAAATATTTTTGTCAAGTAAAAGTACGATAATAATAATAATAATAATACTGTTTTTGAATAGAAAATTTTTGACCTATCATAACGACTTTTTACGTCTTACAATACACTTTGAATTCGCGTGATAAAAGTCTTTCAAGAATGTAATAACGTGGGTGAAATATCTCTCTCAAAACTTTTATTTATTATTATCATAGTAATAATATTATTATGTAGGTTGCGCGTAATAGTATTATAATATAGAAGATAATACGAACGTTTGGCGTATTCTCCAGAGAAACTCTTTTCCTAGGAACACGTCGTCACAAAAATTCCACCATAAATATCTTAGGGGTCAACAATAAAAATCAAAAATCCGCAATACCTCGGCTTACTTTTAATATTACTGTATGTAATTCGCCTCCGTCGCATAAAACCCGACGGGTCTCTCCCCACACATATAAAACATGAGTCTAAAGATATACACAAACAATTTCGTGGCGCAAATATTTTCTGAAAATATCTGACGTGAATTTATTATTGCGAAGTGCCAAAGACTTGGGGGAAGGGAAAAGAGAAAATACGTTAAGCGCTTTAATTAAAATTTGAGATTAAAAATTTTAATGTAATTTGAAAATATTTGCTAAAAGATTATAATTTAATCGCGCTAAATTAAATCCGAATGCATATTATTCTTTAAAAACCAATTTTGAATAAATTTTTTCTGAAAAATATTTTAATTAAATTTAGTTTTTTTTTTTTCTCTAAAATTATTTTCCAAAAAAAAAAAAAAATTTAATTAGCGAACTTTATATACCCAAAAGTGCATAAAATATTAAGGTTACATGGAAATGACTAGAAAATTGAGGTATCCCGTGTCTGTACACAAAATATAAAGTAAACAACTCGAGATTCGAACTACAACGTTTTACAAATAAAACCCCGAGTACCAAAAAGTAAAAAAAAAAATATATATATATTTAAGAGATATCACCGACTGATATCAAAAGTTTCAGGTAAACAATCATCTCGTCTTCCTTTTCAAAATCAATACATGTACATAAAATAAAGCTCGCGCGCGCGCGCAAGAGAGTCGAAAGTAACAGCGAATCAAAGCAATGAAATTGTATCCTCGCTCCGTCTGTAAACATCGAATACCCCCCCCCCCCAACCCAGTACACAACTCCCATCTCCGAAACCATCCTCAGTCGGAATATTTTAAAAACTCTAAAATGTCTAAGTGTATTTACCGGGAGAATAAGGAAAAGGATGATAAGTGAGCGAGTGAGAGAGAGAGCGAAAGCTTAAAATAATTCGAGACTCTATGATATAACATGAATATTCATAGCGTTGCACACGGTGGACTTGTTACAACGAATCCGGAAGCTTGTACAAACTTTCAAATAAATTATCATTTATAATAAACGCATTAAAAAAAAAAAAACACACGCTACTTTTATATATATTATATATACGCAATATTAAAACAAAATTCTTAACGTGTAATGAATCCCTCGTTATTCGCGGAAGATACGTTCCTAGAAAATATTCCCCCCGTAATAAGAACATGAGTCAAACTTTAAAACACCAAAATTTTTGGTTGAACTTGGAGCACGTCTTTAAATCACGTAAAACCAACAAAAAAAAAAAAAAGAGAATTATTAAATTTATTTAATTATTTTTAAATTCGTTAAACCAATCGTCATCTATGACGATTAACCAGTTTTTCGATAAAATTAAAACCCAAAAATCATTTTAAAAACAACTATTATAAATCGATATTTTTTGATAATAAAACCACTGAGTTGTTGGGTAAAACTCTTAATTTTTTTCTTCAGGTTATAAACGCGTTTGCCTCGAAACCCGCGTAAGACGAGGGATGGAGTTGGTGCGTTATACATTAGATTTACGTTTAAATAAAAATATCATGTGTCTGTTAATCTTAATTCCCAAGTGAATGTCACACGAACTACTGTATATGGCGCACATCTCACGGAGCGAAATCTAATATACATCTCTCGTATTATTATAATAGTATAAATATAAACTTTAATCAGGTTTTAACTCACCTTATATTTCGCGTAACATTATAATAATAATAACAAAAATTTTTCCCCCGCGTTTTATTTTATTTTACGACGTTGAGTCGGCCAAGAAGAGCTAGCGATATCGTTACATTGAGCAAACGTAAAACTTTTATTTCTGTGGTCATCGTTATGGAGCGGCAAAAGTTAATTTTTCGGCGGCGCAGACGAAAACAAAACAAAACGATTGCTGCTACAACTATTACTACTACTGGTGCGACAATGCTAGAGCAAGCGTGTTACTTACAGTCCGAAAGATATAAATACCGACGTTTATATTAATAAAGTAAAATTTTGGTGCAGAAATATTCCTATAATGTGCGCGTCCATTTCCCCCAAAAGTCCCATAAAAAGAATGGGTCATTTCCAGATGCGAACGCCATATTCGCTATTATTTGTATATATATACGTGTTGCAAAATACTATAATAGCGTTACGTGTGTACGTCAAAGACGACTTTTCAGACGAAAACAAACGGTTAAAATTAATCCCTAAACGGCGGCGTACGGCATTTATACAAGACAAGATTTAAATCGTGTGTTCAATGACCATCTCCTAAATAGCAATTATTTTTGCCACGCGCCGAAAAAGTAGGAAAAATCCAGACGTTGAATTGTGGAATCGCGCCGACGCAACAGACGCGGAACTGTAGCTCTTCATTCCCAAAACTTTTAGTTTTCTGCCTTCATTTAAAAACTTTTTACAATTACGCCAACTAACAAAATATATATATATGCATATAATATAATAATGGCCCGCGGCAATTTCACCACGCGCGCGCACAATTGGAAATTACTATTCTTATTGTTCCCGACTTGTTTAATTAGATCAAAAATAGTGAAAATGAAAACGGGTTGACACTTTCAAATATCGGATAAATTACATTTTTAATGTAAACTTTTTTTTAACAACCGGTACTAATATTAGAGAATTAAAAAAATTATATTTAATCAAAATTAATGCCACGAAGAAAATTTTAAAAAATAATGACCGATCTCGTTCGGTTCTGGAAAAAAATTCATTAAAAACATAGGCTACACGATGTTGGTTATAAAAGTACACTGTAATGAGAGTGTTTTAATAAAATTTTGTATTTATTCCAAAGATTTTGAATTAATGCCAGCAGATTCAAAGCTCTCACCGAAGTAGACCCATTCCCAACTCTTAATTCCAGAACCATGTACATGGGGTCACGAATTTCTTATTGTTGTCTGTGATGATTTTTTTTTGAGTTTCTGAGGTAAAAGGGCTTATGAAAGGGACCCAAAACTTCACTATTCTCCAGTATTTTTGGCCCTGTTTTGCTGCCCCAATTGAAAATCTATTTAGCTATCTGTAGATCAACGCCCAAAAGCTGAGTATCTGATCAACATTTTTCAAATAAAATGATTTAAAAAAAAAACCCCTTAAAATTTCATCAAATTATATAAAAATTTTAGAATCATTATTTATTAATTACAAAAAAAAAAAAAAAAAATCGTTCAAATACAGTATTCATACAGTATTTTTTTTATGTCGTTTTAATCAAATTTTCACCATTCATTTTTCATCGTGAAATGTGACGTTTTCCATTTTCATAAACCTGGCTTTCTTCTCGATATCAAAAAAAAAGAAAAAGAAAAATAAAATCGGAAACAAAAAAAAAAAAAAAATCTCTTAAATAAATCTAAAACTTTTTAATTAAGAAGCTGTTATTCATCATCAATTTAATTAAATCGTAAACCTAGCAAAACTTTTCTATATTTGATTGAATAGCAAACGACGTTGCGGAGGCAGTTGCTCGCGCTTGAAAAATCGATGACAACAAAATACGATTAATCCCTCCCTCTCTCTCTCTCGCTCACCCACTCTCCCCTTAGAACGTTATGCATTTTTCGAAGATGAAGAACATTTTTTTAAATTTTCTTTTTCCCTCTCTCTCTCTCTCCCTATCCCCCCTCTTATTTCCCCTCCCCCACTCTCTTTGTGTCATTTTCAGACGTTGGCGTTAATACATAAACAGTGCCTAACGTTAACGCACTAGACACCAGAGATAAGAAACGTAAAACGACGAGCGGTGGTGCATGGTAGGATGGGCGTAAAAGCCCCAAAAAGAAAGGGGCGGGGAGAATGAAGAGAGCCTGCTGCACTCGGTTGATTAATTAGAGGAAAATAATGAGCAGCAAAAGAAAAATTTTTTAATCTTTTTTGGCAAACAACAATTTTTTTTTTCTTTTTCTTCTACTTTCTGTTTGCTGATTTTTAAAAGCGTCAAGAATTGTATTGTAGTCGATAAAGTATTAACGTCGCGGAGTAGCCTATAATATGGGGAGGGGAGTTGGAGATGATGTTGATGATGATTTGGGAATTTTTTAAAAAAATAAATCTAAGGGATTCGATTTTTATGGGTTCGAAGAAAATATAAAAATTGAGAGAGAAAATGAAAGATTTACCCGCATTAAATCAAAATGAGAGAGAGAGATGCCAAAAACAGAATTTTTGAGATAGCTTTTAACGCTAATTAATTTCGCGGAGAAGATTGTATAATTATGTATAATAAAAAAAATATATATATGAGAGTTTCCGAAATTAAATTTAAGAAAATGTATCGAATTGCGAAGCTTTCTATTGGTTGTTATGAAAATTCTTTAAACCTCCCGACAACGTAGGCGGTGGATACAACTCTCTCTCGCTAGAAAGAACGAATTTAAAGGAAGAAATTACAAAATTTTTCGATGAAAAGAAATTGGGTGAAATTCAAAAATTATAGGAAATTTGATAAAATATAACAATCGGAGGACTGGTAACAATAAGAAAATAAAGTCTATTTTTGCTAAAATTTTAAGAAACCAACCAAAAAAAAAAAAAAACGTTACTACTACGCATTTTAAAATAAATTGGTCGGCGTTTTAAAAGTTGAAGTAATGAAATTAAGTCTTCTTCGAGGCGTATTTCTCCATTTTATTATTTTACGTAATCCGCTTCCAAATAAAAATAAAAAAAAAAATTCATTTCGCGTATAACATTGAAAATAACTGAATATACCATACACAATCATGTTTGGTTTATGCATTAATCTCAACGCCAATCTTCATTAAACCATCACTTAAAAACGTCCTAAAAATAAAATCCTCCGACGGCAATATAATTTTATATGTGCAGTACTGTATATGTACTGTATATATATATATATAAAAAAATCAAACTCTAAACGAAATTTAATTCTTCGCCTGACGTCATGGTACTTAGTTGAGGTCCTCCTCTCTCTCTCTCTCTCTCTTTCTCCCAATTTAATCGGGCGTTTGGAGCACATTTTAATAACTAAGAAGAAAGAATTAAGCCTGTCAATCACTATTAATGTGGCCCGTTAAGATTCATTTTACCTATCAAAAATTTTTCGGAAAACCAATTCGGATGTATAGGCAGACACGCTCGCTCGCTCCCAACAACTTTTACAAATCAAATCAAAAATAATATTAAATAAGGCAGATTGAAAAAGATGAGAGATGAAGAAAAAATAATTTTTTTTCGTAGATAATAATTATTATTATTATTAAGGATGTGGTTGGAGAATTGGCTTTAACCGGTTTTAGGAAGAAGTAAACACGAACCGTTAGTTTCGAATTTGGAAATCGGCCGAAACGATAATTTTTACTTAGTCCAAGTTGAAAATGCTTCACACTACGAGCGAATTTTTGTTTAATCTCCAATTTGCGGATTATTTTTCAATCAATTTGATTGTTAATTACGGAGTATTAATTTATGAGGTACATGTACGTACTGCAGATTTTTGAAGTGTTCTTTTTTTTTTCCCCATGCAATTTTAATTTTTGTTTTCGAATATTTCTCTCTTTTGAATCAATTTTAGATAAGATTTATTCCATTATTTTTTTTTTTAAAAAAAAAGTTTATTCGATATTAAATTTAGTTAGTTCTATATCAAAATATAGAGCGCAATATTTACGCAAATCACGAGTCTTGTTTTATTCAATTTTAAACCATATTATAGATTCAAATTTTGAACCTTATTTTGTTCAAATTTTAAACCATATTTCACTCAAAGATTTAAACCATAAGTTATTCAAAATTTAAACCATTTGTACTCAATATTTAAACCGTATTTTGCTCTCGAATTTTAAACCATATTTACTCAAATTTTAAATCATAGTCACTCAAACCTTAAACCAATTTTAAACACCAATTAATAAAATTTAACTATCCGCGTTTTCATAGTTATTTAAATTAATATTATTTTATTATAATATAATATAGGCTACATAAATTCATTCGCGAACCGTTAGTTGGAGCGCTAGCATCACGCCATTAAATACAAATTTTGCAGAATATTGAATGTTTTAAGCGTTTGTGAGATGTATTTTGCTGTCTGCGCGGCGTTTTAATGGAACACCGGGTTATTTAATTAGAGACAATTATACGCGCGTCCCATCAGATTTCAAAAAGCTTTTTGGGGGTCTCGCTTCTTCTTCTATATATACGTATATATCGGGTGGCGCAAAAAAAGTGGGACCCCCTGTTATTTTTGTTATTGTAAAAAGAATTGTAGAAACTTTAAAAAAAAATATTATATTATAAAAACCACGATAGGAAGTTAATGAAAAAGTGACGTCAAAGTTTTAGCTAGAAAGTAAAGAAAATTTTATAATTTTAAATTCGCCAAAAACATAATTTGGTTATATTGCAAGTTTTCAAGAAGGGTCCCACTTTTTTTGCGCCACCCGATATATATATCCTTAACATGGCAGGGCCACCTTAGCCAGTTGCTATAGAAACTCGTTAATTACGTATATAATGTCGGTGTTTCGCTAGAAAAGTATTTCGGCGAGTAAGTTATAGACGCCAAGTAAAATTTTCATCCGTATAAATAAAAACAAAAATGTACTAATAGTAGTTGTTCTTGCCGCATGCCTAGCATTGCGTTTACCTCCGCGGGAAAACAGTCAGAGCGGCATTTTAATGAAAAGCAGGCGTAAAATTTTTGTCTCTCTCTCTCCCCCCCCCCCCCTACCCTCCCTCCTACACATGTTGTTGAATGGTGTAGGCCCTAGTGTAAAAGTCAAAGAAAAGAAGACGAAGGATTTTAATTTTGTTTCAGTATCCCCGAGAGTTTTCATCATTTGACAAGAAGTCCGGAAATCTGTCCGGAAAATTAAAACTCGGCTCGTGAGTGAGGAAGATGACAAGGAATCCCGACGTTTGTATGGGGCGTGGAGATGCACCTCTAGTACTACAAAAGACTTGGGTGTATTAAAAACTGAGAGTGGAGGAAAATGCGACGTTAAATGATAATCATTTCTATAATCTCGTTCATCAAATTTTTAGACTAATAATAAACCGATTTTTTTTTGGGAGGGAGAATTTGAAAATTTAATACAAATTCTTCGATGGGTTTTTTTTAAAAAAGATAAAGGAGAACTAATACGAAAAATCCAAAAACAAAAAAAATAATTCGTTGTACTGAAATTTTAATTGGCAGAATTTTATTCTACTGTAAAAATGTAATCTCTTTACGTCGCGTCATAACTCTTAAGAAAGTTTGTAGTAAAAATACTCGAATTAGTTTTAATAAAAATAACGCTCGAAAACTTCGTTAATTAAAAAAATTTAAAAAGTTTTCATAAAACGCGTTGTAAAATATTTCGAACATTATTTTCATCCGATTAAACCTCCCAAAAAAAAAAACCGAATAATCCATTACAATTTCCATCTTTTAAAATTTAATTAAAAAAATAAAAGCGAAAGCACGAATCTAAAGAATTAAAAAAGTACGGTACAGTTTAATTCGCTTTTAATTCCGAGCATTATTTTTATTTATTTATTTTTTTTTCTATCTTTATTTTTATCGCCGAGCGTATAAAACGGAGGCTGGCAATTGTTCCCCAGACGTTATGCGGCACTCAAATTATTTTATATACACAATAATTACACATCTAAAAATCTCTTTTTTTTTTTCTTTCCTTCAAGTCTTTTATTCTTTTTCCCTTCTGCTCCGCTCACCTCATCCACCGTCGTTACTGCAATTTAAATTCTGCTAATAAGAATTCGATGCAAAAGTTAGAACGCAAGCGGTGGCAATTATTATCGAATCCATCCCTTCAAAAAAAAATTATAATAATAATAATATTTAAAAAAAAAAAAATCTTAACGCAGCATTATAAAAGACTAATAAACTACCGTTAGTGTCGCTAGCAAGAATGTAAAAATTATATATGCATGAAGCAAAAATATATAGCGTTCCAACAACCCTTAATTTTCGACCTGGCTATTATATAAGAAAAACATATAAAAAAATAATAATAAAAGCACTAATTTACTTTATACATCTTATCAACAATAGAAAAATTTAAATTGCTCGTTAATTATTCATTTTCTAAAAAAAAAAATACTTTTGCTTTATGTGAAATAGAAATTTATATAAAACTATATTTAATTTTTGTTTTGAATAGGCCTAACTATTTTTCAATTTTTATTTAGCTGTTTCATCTTCTAAAATTGACATCATCCACATTCCATTTTAGTCATAAATTTTCAAAAATTAATATTCAAATTAAAATATTTTTTTGTTTTATACATGGTACTCGGAAAAAAAACAAACCGAACTGAATTATTATTTAATTATTATTCAATGATTAAATATTTCAATGCCACATAAACTTTACTTTTAGGACTTATTTAACGTTCAATAATTGTTCTATTCTGGGTTTAAAATATTAGTCTCCTACCCACCGTGAATAACTTTAAATATAAGTTAATAGTTATTTCTTCCAACATTTTTGGATTAATAAAACGTAGATTATTAAAACCAAGAAATGTGTAGAATTATTTCGTAATAAACAAAATTCTTAAGTCCTTCAACAGAATTGAATAACATCAACATTTAACCCGACCGCTTCTACATTAAAAAACCTTTTACAAACCAGTCTCTTAAAAGCACCCAAAAAACCCCCATTATTTCACCGCTAATTATCATCTTTTATTATAATTTCAACTCCTCATTTTATTCGTCTCAAACAGAATAAAAATTTCAAAGTTCCTCGGAAACATTTTCTGATACCGTAGCTTAAAAATGTCTTCTAAAAAGACATTTTCTTGGTAGCAAGTGTGTGTTGGAGACGAGAGCATCATCGAAACATAAAGAAAAATTCTTCTTCTTCAGCATCAACGAGTACATTAACCGTTCCCTGCCACCCAACTTCTCTTTCCTTTAACCCTCTACTACCCTTTCGCTCAACTCTCCACAACCCTTCCCTTTCGCTGTTTACGTGTGAATATCTCTGGTGAGGAAAAAGGAGGGTTTTTATTCGAAACCCAGACTTTCCTTTTCAGCATCCCCAGCAGTGTCGAGCCCAACCCCTGCCTGACGCAAGTACAAAAGAAATTGCACGCAGACAGTCATTATATGATCCCTCTCCATAATGCACCTGACCTCACCTGCAACAGCAACGAGAAGCCTGTTTAGAGAGAGAGAGGGAGAGTTAAGGGAATCGAGCATCAATAAAGATGTCTCCTCACTCGAGCAGACGCATTTTTTAAAGAGTAAGATGAACAAACAACAACAAAACCCCCGATGAGGATGCCAAAGAGTAGAGAATGAGGAGGGATGAAAAAAAAAAAGTGTCTCGTTTCTTTGAATAACTCGGGAGTCCGGTAAAAACGTTTACGATGAGAAAGTTGTTTAGTACAGTAGTAGTAGACGTTCGAAACGTGCACAGGTTTTTTTTCTTTTTCTTTCCAGAGGTATACAAAAGGATATTTACATCTCTCACACCCGATCCCGTTCACCAAAAACCCCCCTTCATCTCCAATCTCCGAAAAAATTTGGTTCGAGAGGAACGCAACATTTTTCTTTGTGTACAGTATATGGCTACTTTTTCTTTCTCAGAGTAAAAAAGGGATGATGAAAAAGAAGAAGAAGAAGAAGAAAAAAAGAAAAGAGTTAACGAGATAAATAGATGTGTATGCGTGGAGCGTTTTGTGGTCAAAGTGCGTACGTGACGCTCGTCACATCGCGCAGATAACGTGAGAAAATAACGCGACAAACATGAATGAAACGTCGGCTTCGTCAAAAAAATAAACCGTTAAGATTTTTATTTATTTCCTTTTTTTATTATTATAAAAAAAAAAAAATTATTTTGACCTTCGTCATCGAAATTCTTTAAGAGTCGCTTATTTATTTCTTTTTTTTTAAAAAAAAAAAAATGTTATAAGTAGCTAGCGGAATGAATAGAATTTTGGATGCAAAAAAGTGGTGGACGTAACAGTAGTTTGTAAATAGCAGACGGCTATTACATATTATACAAAACCATATGTTGTCTGGTAGCCTACTGTATGAATTTCATATCCCCCCCCCCCCCTCCAACTTTAACCCCCTGCATCCCACCCATCAAAAGTAGCCGTTTAGAGAGATGCGAATGGGTGCAACTTTTTTGATAAACACCTTATTATTATTATGCGGGATGTAGAAAGTCAGAATTACGAAGGTAAAAAAAAAATAAACCATAACTTATAAGTAGGCTTAAATTATAAATGAAATTCGGTTTATATAGTACTTTCGAAACTTAAGAGGTTTACGAAATTTTGATTAAGCAAAAAAAAAAAATTTCGTGATATTTTTATAAATTTTTAAGTAATTTTTGAATTTATTGAACGTTTTCATGTTTTTTAAGGTTTACATGATGTTTGTAGGTTTCTCATGTTTTTTAGATTAGCTGCTTTTAAATTTGCAATGTTTTTTTTTTTTTTTAGGATTTCTTGATTTTTTGATATTCAATGTTTTTAAGCTTGTTGCGTTGCTAGGTTTTCTAAATTTTTAAAATTACCTCGTTGTTAAGTGTTTCATGGTTTCGATGTTTATTTGTTGTTGTTTTTAAGATTTTTTTTTTTTTTTTGATTTTTCGATTTTCATTATTTTCATATTTTGTTATGCTTTAAGATTTTTAAGTTTTCCGACTTTTTTTAGATTAAAATATTTCCAGTTTTTTTTTTTTTTTTTTTCTAAAATTTTATTAAATTTTCCAAATTCTCTCAGATTTGTTTTGGTGGGAAATAATCAAAAATTACATTCTTATTTTACATATCCCGAAAATGTATCTTTAATAAACTACCTAAAGAATTGCGGCGAATAATTTTTGAATGTCGCGAGTGCGGCCCGAGATGCTGGCATTTCGAGGAAGAGTGTGGTGCTAAGCGATTGGGGGGGTTTTATAAATCTGTAATTAAGGAAAACCTATAATGATGTTGTTTGTTAATTATACAAGGCTGTTGTTTTGATGTTGGGGATTTTATTATTATAGTTGTTATTGTTATGTTTTTATTGAGATCTGTGTTATGGTGGGATTGGAAATGTAAGTGATGAATGATTGTAATAATTATAGTGTGGCGATGCCACGACATTTGACATTAAATTAAATTAAATCCGGATATTAAAAACATTTATTTATTTTTTTTTTAACAGTAAGCCTTTTAAAAATTTCATATTTAAATAAATTTTACTAAAAAAAAAAATTCCAAAAAAAAATTTTGCTCAAAAAAATTTCATAACATTAAATTCAATAATTAATAAATTTGTCTCCGTCCGAAATTCTTCAAAATATTAAATTCTAGTTAACCAGCCGGTCGTTTTTTGTTTTTTGTTTTTTTTTTACTCCCAAAAAATATTTTACGACCACGTGTTTAAAGAATCGTCGCACGCGCATCGAAACAGCTGTTTAATTTTATTTGCGTCTATCAAGTTCCGACAGATGGCACGTTAATCACCACCGTATATTATACTTTTCTATCCCGGTAAGTTCCGGTTACATAGTAGTGGAAGAAGAAAAAAATATAGATATATGTATGTCGCTCACACGTCATTTGTAGTGCACGTGTGCTACCGTTGAAAAGATTTTATTATAAACCTCTTACGCCGAGGAGAAGCTTATCAATTTTTCACCGGATTATCAATTATTTATTTCGTTGAATTTTAAGTGACGAGAGAGTTCAGAGACAAATCTGGAGAAATACGCACACGTTACCGGCTAATAGAAATAAGAGTTAACTAGATTAACGCATCAAAATAATAACGATATAAAATAAATATAAACGTTCGGTATTGAAAAGAACACGGGAGATCAAATTTTAAAAATGTCACGTAAATTTCTTCTAAATTAAAATATTAAGCCTTTTATTTTTTTTCAACAGAAAAAAAATTTCAATATAACGAAATTTTAAGAAGCGAATAACGTGAATTTATAATTTTATAAGCAAAATGCATGAACTACAATCATTTTTTTCTCCACACAGAAAATGTGATGTAAACAAAAAGACTTTTTTCTTCGCATAATTTGCTTAAAAAATTCGTTATATTGGTACCGAAAAGCGTTCGTTCTCCTCAATGTTTTTTTTAAATACAGCGTACATTTATTGTAAAACGTTAAACGTCAGAAATTTTGGAAATCAATTTGATTATAAAATTATGATTTGGGCGATAGAATAATTTAAAAGCCAACGAAATAACAGATCGATAATGTAACGGCTAAAGCAAAAAAAATATCGGTTTTCAATTTTAAAAATTCACGCTAAAAAATCTACAACTAAATTTAATTCAACCCTATAAAAATCAATAACTCGGGAGGAGTTAACGCGCGATACACCAAAAATTTTGATAATTCAAAATTTCATGTAAATTTTTACAGATAAAATAATATTCTCTACCAAATCAATCGACACCAGCGTTAAAATTTTTGAAATACAACAACGATAAACCTCCCTCCCCGCTCGATGTACAATATTATTATTATACATTTTAAACGTCATAATTTCGTTATAATGGTATTTATATTTGTTTCGTAAATGAAAAAATTCACGAGAAAATTTAAAAAATTAACTTTCATCACAATCCAAAATTTCGTAACATCCAAAAACTGCTCCATACTCTCTCTCTCTCAAACTTTACCTAACATTATAATAATAATTAAAACTTGAAAAATATTATACACACGCTCCCATAATTACAATAGGTTTTTAACTTTTTAAAAAACGAGCGTATAATATTTTGCCCATTAGCATACATTAAAATTATGGAAATTTTTGAAGGCATAAAAATGTGCGCGGCGTACAAAAATTCTAATTACGCCATCAACGCGTTGTTTTCCCCAATTCTTACTTCGAAAATTATAAAAATAGCTAATTTGAAAGGAGGAGGATGATAAGAGTGAGAGAGAGAACGAGAAAGAAAAAAAAAACCCCCATCCTATAATATGTTGGCGTAATTAGTAAGCTCTGGCACGTAATAATCTGAATATGACATTGTCGATGCGCGTGTTTTGCTCTGTTTTGCATTAAAATTGTCTCTGCGCCGTTTTTAAGTATTAAAGTTACGAGCTGAGGAAGGAACTGAAATGGTTGATTTCACTCTCATCTTAGGGAATGGGAATGGGGCGGATGAGGCGGAAAGAGGAGAGGGAGGGAGGGGGCGGGTTTATAATATTTTATATATTATGTTGAGCATGGTCTGTAGATCCCAATAACATAGATCCGCGTACGTGTTTGCGCACGCCAGCGACACATAATAAAAATGATTCCCCTCAAAAATCGTTCAGAAAAGAAAAAGAGAGCGAGAGAGAGGAGCTGACAATATTGCTTAACGATAATGATTACAGCGCATTACGCAAATTAGAACAAAACATAAAGCAGATAGGATAATAATAATAATAATCATAACAACTACTACTGTACATGTACACTAGTACATCGCGCGCTCCGCTAATAATATGAAGTAAATGTACAGTTAATTTCATTTTTGACGTAAAACGATCCGCAAAACCTATTTTCTCTGTTGTTCGTCGAAGAAAAATATTTTCGGAAATTAGGTTCGCCATTTATTTGCTTTTTGAAAAACTTTTTGGGAGTTGTGTTTTTTGTTCCCGTTTTATTATTGTTATTATTATTATTATTATTATTAAAGTACTGAAAAGAAAAGGGAATGTGGTATTGCTCAAAAATATTCAATTTTAAGTATAGAAATAAGAAAAACAGCGATGCGTATTATTTTTGTAGAAAATTGTATTGAATAATTATGTTTTATAAATAGAAATAATTACCCAATATAAATACATTTTTTTTTAAATAAACGTAATTGATTGATTTTTAATGTAATTTTATGAGGAAAAATAATTGAGAGAAATGCATATAATTTTATTCGCTGTTATGTATAAAAAAAAAATTATGACGAAATTTCTTTAGAAAATTTTATTTGAATTGGAATTGAACGCGGTGAATTAAATTTTTTAACCTCACAAAAACTACATTTTGCGCTGAAAATTACGTAGGCCTAATAATAATTATGGAGTTTAATTTTAAGTTTTATCCAAAAAATTACATTTGAGACATATCTTTAATAACGTCTGCAATAACGTAAACAGTCTAACAACAATTTTATAGTACGGTCATTACGTAAATAAAGAGATTTTGTTCTTTAAAAGTTCTCCAAAAATTAATAAACGTAAAAAAGCATTGTTATATCGTCAAAAAAATTATTATTTCGACGAAAATTATTTTTCTTATTAATAATAAAAACTATTCCAAACGATGACATAAGCGCTCTATATCGCAAAAACAACCTAACTTTTGACCTTTTTTAATCGCCATTTGAACGTTTCTTTTCACCACCTGCTTAATATTTTGCGAATTCGTATAAGAAAAGGGAGAGGGGAAAAAAACTATTATTTTCGAAAACCTAATAAATAAAATTTAAATCCGAAAATTTTAAAAAACCTCAAAATTTTTTTTTTACCATAACTCAAAAAAACTTGAGCGTTTCATTCTGTTGCGTCATCGAAACTAATGGTAATTTTTCGTACCATACATTAAAATATCGATCTTTTCGCCAAGAACTGGTGTTGGGGGGGGGGGGGGG